>PVIJ01024865.1:0-11566 GCA_004024925.1 Scalopus aquaticus
GAGAGAGACAATCAGTGGGGGGGTAGGGGGGGAGGAAGGAGCCGGAGGGAGGGAAGGGAAAGGGCACAAAATGGAATAGAAAAGAACACAAGGGACCATGGAGATGGATCACGGGTGAATTGGTGGTGGGCTACCCTAGGGGAATACAAAATGTAAAAGACATAAATAACAATAAAAATATATATTAAAAAAAAAAAAAAAGAAAGAAAATCGTCATAAGGTTAGATGGATATTCCCATAACTATATGGTGTCAGAGATTTCCTGACAAGAGCAAATGATGTGAATCATAAGGGGAAAATAAAATCTGCATGGGAGACTAGGAGACTCCTGATCTAAACAAGTATACGCCTGCATGTGTTAGGGATCATAACCTGGTCTCCTGATTATGTCTCATTTCATCTCTTTTGTTCTGCTAACATTTCTGTTTTCTCATCTATTCAATGAAAGGATTATAGTACAAATTTACAAGTCCCTTTGAAAATTTTGATGGTATTTATGTAAAGTTTTAGAATAATAGCTGGCACAGACTACCAGAAAATCTTCAGATCAATGTAATCTTCGAAAACTTTACTCAAACTTTGTGTGTATCTCTCTCTCCCTTTCTCTCCAATTCTGGAATTCATAAATTGGATTAAATATTTATTAGACAATTATTTTGTATGATGCAGGCTAATGAAGATAATTGCAAAATGATAATAAGCTTTAGGAAAAATATTTTGTAGAAGATAGAAAAAGTATTTTCAGTATCTCTTAGGCTGCTTAAAGTAGTGTACATACCATTGTGAAGCGATTTAGGTAAAATCATGGAATATTCTAGTTTTTCAATTTTGGAAATGTTCATTTACTCTCTCCGAAACTGTTGCCTCATTTGTAAATTTTAAATCAAATATATATATATATGTGTGTGTGTGTATATATATATATATATATATATATATATATAAAACACTGTGATATCATTATCTTGACATGAAAATCAAAAAAGCTTTCTTAATTGTGAAGAATATTTCAGGGATTTGAGGGATCAGAGGTAATACATGGAAAGTCTCTTCACAATATTGTTCTCTAAGGACCCTCTTATATCTAAAATGAAATGACAAATAAATTTGCCTATACCTACCTTATTTAGGTAAAATGATATTTAACAGGAGCAAAATTATGGAAATGTCCTTTATCTCATGATGAATAATTTTTTTCTAGGGACATCATTAAATTATTACCACAATTTTAAACAAATAAGATTGTAAACTGTATCAAGGAAGTTTTCCAAAGTCATAAAATTCTTATACCCATTATATCCATTTTAATGTGATTTACCTAAGCCCCACTCCCCCACAAAACAAAAAGTTATGAGAACAGCATGGGGGATTACTCACCTATATCTTCCTATACATTAAGACATCGACATTCCTGAGTTCTTTTATTTATAGTATTGTATCACAGAGGTTTTTCTTTTTGTTTACTACTATGAGAGATATATTGATTTTTTTTTCCATGAGGAGTTTTAATCTTAACCCTCCCCAAAGAATGCTTAAAATTTTTATTGCTTAGGTCTATTTCAAATTTGGTTTTCCTTTTGAACTAATTTCCACTCTTGGCAGTGGTGTTCAGCACTCAGATAATTCAACTTGATTAATATTATCAAGTCCAGGAAAGCATTTGCATATTTAATTACAACCTATGATTATTGTGACAATTTGTTCAACTGTTTTCTTTTAAAATTGTTGTTGTGAAAAGAACATGCACTGCCATCACGGTTCTTAATTGAGGCCACTGTTGATGCTTATGATAGCAATAAAAATCATTGCATTGCTTTATATTCATAATTGTAGCCAACTTTGGCTGCTATGATACCTAAAATTAGAGTTTATTACTTGCAGCCAATAAAGGATTAACAGACTCGCTCTAAAGATTTATATTTCTGTGGCCACAAAACTATGTACAAAATAATTTATGTTTAAATGGTAAAGGCTCTTCTTTGTTTTTACTTGATTTGTTCTATTCCTTTTAAATAATAATTGCAGCAAAAACAAGATGGAGAGAGTGAGGGAGCGGGGAGGGAGGCTGATTTCTTTTCATTATCTTTTTATTCACAACTTAATTTATTTGGCATTATTGCTAAGGCTGCACAGAATATCAAAGTAGTTCAAATAGATTCCAGCTGAGGTTTAAAACACTTGAACTGTTAAATGTATTTTGGAACATTTTTTGGTAATGATCACTATTTATTAAATGTGATTATTCCATAAAATCACTATTACCATTAATAATAAAAGATTTCTGTCTACTAGTCAGCTATGAAGAGATCACAGTTAATTTAATAATAGATTCATCAGATTAATCCATTTATTCCAGAAATTAGGTGAACTTTACACCCCAACATATACCCTACTTGAAATAGAACACATTTGATTCCACTTGAAAATTAAATTAATAATATATAATTTTCTTATTAAAGTTAGGTAACCATAGATATATATTATCAAACTCTAACACGTGTAGATCAAAAATAAAGTATGTTTATTATATTTAATAACTATTATTTGCAGAGCAACTCAATCCTTTGCAAAAAAAACAAATAAATAAAGCAGAAAAAAAGACTTCATTCACAGAGGGAATGAAAATCCAGCCTATTCATACATCTTTCTTTCTCCAATGGTGAAGCTTGCACTGAAATTTTGGAAAAATACAAACCCCCAAGTAAACTATTACTATTTATAAATGGAATTTCTGACTTACACTGAAGTGAAATGGCTGAATACACACACACAGTAAGACACCCTGGTTATCTTTTCTCCCAGTCATTCTCCTACTGTGCTTGCTACTTCTTTTCAATAACAACTCATCATCTGGTGAAGAGACTTTGCAGACCTCGCTCTTTAGTCATTAGCTGGCATCTGCACATGCATAAAAGTTAAAAATAAAAGGAACCCTAGACATATAAGCAATAAAATTAGTGAAACTGAGAAACTCACTCTCCAGGGTTTGGTTTTAATACAACACTGTTTCTTTTTTTTACTTGTTTTGTCTGTATATCTGCTTGTATTCATCCAGTGTTCATGTGCTGGGCCACAGGGAGAGGATAGTGGCAAAATTGCTAAAAATTTACATTATATAACTAAAAGAAAATAATCAAATACTGAAGGGAGAAATGAAATTATTGTTATTTGCTTTCTAGTAAGAAAGGTAACTCAGATTATGTTTGCTTATATTACCATGGAAATCAACTGAGTCTTAGTAGATTTTTTAAGACAATAATTATTTATAGTGATTAGCAATATTTATTTACCTTTCCTATCATTTTACACATAAAGAAATTTCTGTACATGCCTCTTATATATGACGTTAATGACTTTATTACTTAATCTTTAGTCACTTGGGAAGGAAAAATTAATAATTTCTTTAAAATACATCTGATCACTGAAGACAGATTGTATGAAATGTGGAATAAGTATCTTCCTCAGCAACTGCACTTATTTATTGTTCATTGTGCCCTCTTATCACTGGCCATAATGCAAAGGTTGGGTATAATGCCCTTCAACAAAAGGTTTACAATTCAATTTCAACTCCAGTATCCACTATACTTTTGAAAGTTCTATTCGTTCCATTTTGGTAAGGTTTGGTAAATATGATTTATCCATTATAAAATTTTCCTTGAGATCTCAAAACATTACAGTATGCATAATTTCTAATTACTCAGACATCAGTCCTCAAAGTTTACCGGTAACATATCATTAAAATCTTCACTATCAATAAGTTTAGACATATCAGCAAAGTGAAAGGACAAGTGCTTGATATAAGATAACTTGGTAAAAGATTATGAGTTAGCAATACTTATTTTATTAGCATTGTATTTTGGAAACTATGAAATTAATGAGATTCCTTCTGATTATTAACCATTCCCCAAAAAATATAACTAAAAGCCAACCATCAGTAACAATATAAAAAAACATAATGAAGAACTTTTGGCTGGAAATATATAATACCATGGAAATTCTTTTATTTTGGAGTCAAGAAAAATTAAAAATACTAATTTTCACAAGATATTACATTTTCTTGAGATGATACGTATATTAGCTATGCTTCACATTAAATTAAAGAAGTATTCCAATTTCATATAATTATGCAAAATGCTATAAAATTTTAGAGTAATAATTGAACTACATGGAATTTTAACTTATATAGAGAAAATTTACCCCCACCCCCAAACTACAAATGAGGATAATCATTTAGGAAATGAAACTGAACCTAAATGGTGATATTGTTTTCAGATCCTAAGATCACAAAATATCCAATTTTTGTCTTTGAGGCTTGTATTCACAAAGAGCAGAACCTGGACATTATCTGACACAGCCTAAGCAAGTAGAAGTAAACAACCTTGATCTAAGCTCTAGGGCTAGGTGAATACTTAAAATCCACAGGAGGGGACTCAGAGACAGGGAGATGCTAACAGAAATTCAAAGCTCCAGCTACCTAAAGAATAGAATATTCATACTTGATATATGAAGTGTCCTGTTACTGTGAATGGATTCTTGTGACTCCCAAAGGAAGTGGGGCAAGGGGGCTTTGTTAGGACTGAGGAGTATAGCCCTCTCTCAGCCCTAGCACGGTGGCTCAACCATGACTCTCTGAAGCCAATATGTGAACAAGCCTGCCCTGGTCTGAATACAGGCCCTACTAGGATTTTCCCACATATGGCTTTAGGAATATAAAATGAACCAATCAGATATCAGCTAAATGGACTTATAAGGTTCAAGGTCAGCTCAATAGATCATTATTCAGATTGTACAATGGAAAATAAGCCGATTGGTGCTAATTGGCGCAATCAGGTTCCTACAGTGGGGGAAACTAAAAGGGTATAAGGCAGAACAAGAGCTAGCTTGCTTCATTCTGCTCCTGCATGTGATGTCAGAGAGAGGGCTGGCAGCAGGTACAGTGGCAAAATCTTTTTCCAGGTTGGTAGAAGCCTGGAAATCTGGAAGTTCAGAAGTCCATAGAGGTTTGCTGAACCCCACAGAGATGTTTGATATTTCTCTTTCTTTAGAGACCATCTTTTGAATCCTTATTCTTTGAGGATGGTCCAGTGAAGATCACCTTTGCTACTTTCTTAGTTCTATAAACTCAGTCACTACCTTTTGCTTGTCTGTAAAGGCATAATCATAACAATATATACCTTATAAACTATTGTGACAATTTCATTGTCTAACCAATATAAAATATCAACAATAAATAGTTAAATACTACCTTTTATCCATTATTCTTTAAAAAATTCTAACCTATTTCAAACTTACCTAGGAAATGTGGGTCTGCTAATCCTAAGCATCCTGTCCAGCCACCATTTAGTTATCTGCAATTCTGCAAGGTCAGAACTACCCGGTCAATCACTTATAGGAGCCCAACCCTATTTTGTGCCTTTCATCTTCTAAAGCAGGAAGCGAGATCACTTTGGGAAGGGTGTGCATCAAGAGGTATGACTGGGAACGCCCTGGGAGCCGAGGACCGATGTATGACAAAGGACCCCAGAAGCTGATCAATGGAACGCCTTATTGATAAGATTGAAACCTTGACTGGGGAATCTAAGTCTTGAGCTCAGTTATAATACTGAGTCATCAAGCAGAGAAGAAATGCCTGGAGAGCAGACCCACATGCCCTAATGCTATAGATAATAGAATACATTCTTTCCTACTTTCACCCTTTTTCTTTTTAACTTTCTTCTCCCGACAATTGATCCTGTAATTATTCTGTCAATAAAAAGGCCAGAATCGTGCTCCTGGAGCAGCATCCTGCATCATGTAGCCTGCTCCACAACTCCCGTGTATCTGTGTGGTGTTGCTCCCAATGCAAAAAGGAAAGGTTTCCTTCAAACTTTCATTGTTTTCTTTTTTACTCACCAGCTCTTCTATGTCCCACATGTATTGATCTCTAATAAATAGTTATGATCATACTTCACTAACTTTTTTTTTAAGATTTATTTATTTAAGCATACAAGCTGGGGTATAGGCTAGAGGAGTGGGGTGGTGAGAGCATTCACCAGAGACAGAGAAGAGAGCAGAACAGGCAGATTGACTGAAATACACCACTGAGGGGAGCAGCAGGTGAGACAGGAGAGGTCTTCCATGCCATGTGGGAAGCTCCCTGCCCGGGTACCGAACTCATGCTGCATTGGCTCTGGATAGCTTCACAGTGTTGTGCTTAACCCGTTGTGCCCATCAGGGAGGCCCCTTCACTAATTCTTAAGGATTATTGTTGAATAATTTAATTGCATCCAATTATTTTTATTGGAGTTTCGTCTCAGAAGATTGACTTTAGTTTGCAAGTAAAATCTGAACATGATAACGGGCAAAAGGGCATTTAAACTGGCAGTGTCCAAATTGCTTACTGGTCACTATCTTGGTTCTGCACCCATGTGCACAACTGCAAGACTGCTCAGGCTTAAGGAACAATAACAATGGGATTTATTTAACAAACAGGGAAAAACAAAGAGTTACTGAAGTCAAAATATGGCCGTTTAACATACTTAAAGCAATGTCCAGTCCTTTTAAGTCCAATAGAAGTAATAACGAAGGTGGCATCTTCCTGCCACTGCTGATGTTGCGCTCCTCTTCCAAACAATAGGCCACATTTCCAAAATGGTGTCTGCCGCTTCTGCAGATGTGCAACAGCCAGATTGCAGGCCAGGTTCCAACTCACAAGGACGACACAGAACACAACTGGAGATGCTCTCGGAACTGCCATGGTGCCCCAGCACTGCTCCAGGCCAACAACATTGCTATCAGCAACTACAGCGGCCAGACAGCCCAACAGACTGTACACATGCATTTTAGGAAGGAGCCCACTTCGGGCCTCTGCCTTCTTCCTTCGGCTGCAGTAAAAACAAAACTGGGAACAGTTTTCGTTGCTTGGCTACTTGCAAAGCCTCCAAAGTCACTGGCACCAATGTCACTGAAAATTCAAAAAACGCTCAGTCCAAAACTCTACATCCTGGCAGCTGCTGCTTCTTTTCCTATGTCATGGCCACTCAATCTACTCCTTCTCCTTCAGTCCCTTTGATTTCTCATCAGAATCTCCACACCAAACTGCAGAACCTTTTAACATTTTTCCCTGGGGCTAGTCATTCTCATCAGCAAACCCCTCCAGGGGGCACCACCTTTACTGGGTTTTTGACTCAGCCCAGTTACAAACAGAAACTCTTATAACTGATTAATACGTGGAGAAACATTATCAGAATCCCATCTAAGGCATTAAGAGTTTATTTTTATTTTTATTTTTTGCTTTGATGTTTCTATTGTTCCTCTTGCTTTTTTTATGACTTACAATATAAATAACCTAATCTTAGTGGTGGTAATTATAGAGTTTAGAGTCATAGTTTAATGTTGTGTTAGGTTGGCTCAAAGTTTGTAAGGGCCAGTTTTGTGCATTTTTTTTTCTTACATCACATTGGTCACAATGAGTATATTTATCCCATGGAAATTAGAACATTTGACAAAAAGATCTTTTTTGAGAGCTAATAATTAGTAATTTTCTAGCTTATAAGCTATTAGGTGTATTTGTAGTTGAGTTCTGATCACATACATGCTGAGTGAACTTTACCAAATTACTCATTTTTATATGACTCCCAATTTCTGCATCTGTAGAATGGATAAAAACAATAATTTCTGCATAGTGTATATATTTTCATGAGATAAGGTTGGTTAAACATATGATATAATGAAAAGTTTTAAATATTAGTAATAATGATCATTATTAATATCAAATTGTATTTGTTGCTGTTTGAGCTCAGGTGTGTCCATTTTCTTCCTTTTGCCTCCTAGTTACTCTCCACAGCCTAAAAAAGGATTCAAGGGCCCTGACCAAGAAAGGCATTTCATTTATTTCTAATGTATATAGGGTGAGTACTGTCACTAATAATGACTGCTGATGTGCATTTACTGGTCCCCTCTGGTCTGCTAATCCTTGGAAACACCTGGGTTCACGGAAAACATATTTAGAGAAGAAAAGCAGAAAACCACAGGAGAGACTTAGTATCTTAGTGCATATATTGATATATTTCAAATAAGATTTTTACCATGCAACTGTGCTTCACTTTACCTCATATGTTTTAAATACAAGCGTAATAACATTACATAGGGCTTTGTACACAAATCGAAATTATTTTGACCAAATTACCATTAAAATTTAACACAAAAATCCCTGTTGCTTTGGTTAGGTATTACACCTGTTTTCAAATTCTATTATCACAGATATGTATAAAACAATCACAGTGACATTTAAGATGCAGACCAAACATTTATTTTCATGATTCATTTTTAGTGCAGTATGAAACTAAATTTTGTGGAGACTTTCATTGTATGGTGTTGATTCACACACAACATGCACACTCATTCAATTTCTCTGTGAGCAGCGTCCCTTTTTTTTTTTTTTTTTAATGGAAAGGTCTTTCTTCTCCAATCAGGGGAAAAGTCCAACTGGCATGAGAGATGCAAAAAAGAAATGAGAGAAATTTTATTTATAATACAGTATAACTGAGAGTAAACCTCACCATAAGGAAATGTGAGATGGCATACAAGAATAGACATTTCTTGTGTATTCTCAGAAGACCCATACTCTCTGTAGCAGATGGGAATCTCAAGGTCATTTCTTTAAACATGGAAATGTAATGTTTAAATGAATTTTAATTCATCATATTTAAATGCAATATAATGCAAATACATCTCAATACAGATTTGCTAATCTTCATCAGCCCATCAGCCCATGACTATATTACATTGGTAAAGAGACTTAGTCATATTGTAAGAGGGTGGTCCTCAGGAAAGGGGAGTTTCCCAGATTCTCTGCCCCACCCAAGGGAGGGTGGAGCTGAGCAGGAGAGATAAGCAGCTGGAAAAGGAGAGAGAAAAAAAAAAAGAAGGAGAAAGGAAGCTGGATGGAGAGCTAAGAGAGACACAGGGAACAGAGAGACATGTGAAAAAGCTGCACTGGCCTGGACTGGCTGAAACAGATGTGGTGGGAGACCTGTGGGGAGGGTAACAATGGCAATGTTGATCTGGATTTTTATTTTGTTCTTTTCCTCCCAGAATTGTCTGGCTATTTTTGACCCTTTTTTTATGGGTCCCTGCCGAATGGTGCTTTAGACTTGTGGCGGGTTTTCGGGCCTTGCTTTGGGCCAATCCCATTTGGGTGGACTTTTGTCCACGAGGTGATGGGTAACATTGGGTGTTTGGTTTAAAAACTGTATCTCTGTCTTGTTGTGATGTGGCGGATGGCATAACCTATTTAGAACTGGTGGGTTTGGGGGTTCTGGGGTGCCCGTCTCCCTTCCCTGCAAAAATATTCTAAAGAAGGTGAAATATCATTTTAATATTGCTCTATAATTAAGCATTGGTGGCAGGATGTTTCTGCCTGTGACAATCAACTAAATTCCACAAGCATTAAATTTTATTATCATTGTTTTGGTATAGAAAACTAAGGCATTGTCAAAATTATCAGCATCCCTTATTTAATGTTTAATAACAATAATATTTTCATTTCAAAAAATCCAGAATGTGTTATATTAAACATTGGCAGTAGAGTCAATGAATAAAGAAAATATTACTTTACATAACATTTTTAATAAATAAAATTGTGGACACATTCAAGAAATGATCTGCAGAGAAGCATTTTTCAAATTTTGGTTTCTGAATCTGCCTTAAAATTACCTGGAAATGCTGATACATTTGCAGAACATAGGATGTTTTCTTAATTTGCTCTTCCTTTATCTAAAATTGAAGTCCAGAAAATTGTATTTTAGCATGCCCCCTTGTTGATTCTTACTCACACTAATGATAAAGTAGCACTCATACTACTGAGCACATTTCAGAGATTTATATAATCAAGATATTAACAGAGATAATGCACCATTTAGTTTATCATTACAATCTAGGTTGGCATTCTAATATATAATTCTTGCACTTATTCTAATTTGCACATGATACTGAATTGTGAATAACACAAGTAGATGATTTCCAATGACATTTTATTAGACTGCTAAGATAAGCACATTAAAATGCTAAGGAAAACCAAAATCATTGTATTAAGCATTGGAGTTTAAAAATAAAGTTTTCTTGTTTAATTTATATATTATATGTTTACTTTAAAACTATATATAGAATCAATTATTAAAATTCTTAATTTTAATACTTCCAAAATTTAAAACAAAGGAATGTGTTTAATTCATGACATTGAAACTTCCTCTATATATCTATTGTTGGGAGAGGTTTAACTTGTTTTCAATATGCTACTTGAGCTAGCATTTGGTAAACAAGAGGCATAGTTTAGTCCAGATCATGGTTCAAGAGATAAATTTCTCTAAGATGGGTGACTATGTGTGGCTGACCAGTTCCTATGCAGTTCTGAGCTCAGTTGAAGCGGAATGTGTCAGGCTGACCTGTTAATTAGCTGAAGTTGTGCAGAGACAAAGCTTCAAAGTAAACTAAAATATTCCAGGGAATAGCTGATAAGGTTTCCAAGACCTCCAGAATCTGCTTCTCCAAATAATCACTTACAAGTCTCTTACTTCCATACTCCCTACTGGCTGCAAATTGCAAGTAGACTTTTCCTAAGACAAGAAATACCGTGTGACAAAATTGCTCGGGGCTCCGACTTTGGAGAAGGAACGCCTCTGAGCCTGCCCATGTGATAAAACAATTCTTCCCTCCTCCTCTATGAGTGCCTTTCAGTTTCCTGACTGTATTTCTGCCACAACACAATCACAATATCCACATAGTCTCTGAAGTTATCTAAGGTTTATCTCATCTAGGCAATTAATAAAGATTACTGGAGTATCCTTTCCTAACCAGTGTACTTGTTGCATACTTTACTAACCTCATGCTATTACCTTACCAGCTGATTCTAAGGGAAAATTTAGATAAAGATTTTAATAGAATTAGAAAATCCTAGTCCTTAGAAATATTCATTTAATCTTTTCAGAAGTCCCGATTCAGTTTCCCATAGGGGCTGGACTAATCTATATTCCCACCAAGCCATATATGACAAACCCACGGCCAATATTATCCTCAATGGTGAGAAGCTGAAGGCCTTTCCCCTAAGATCAGGAACAAGGCAAGGATGTCCACTCTCACCATTACTTTTCAATATAATACTGGAAGTCTTAGCCAGAGCAATTAGACAAGAGAAAGACATTCAAGGGATTCAAATAGGAAAAGAAGAAATTAAACTGTCTCTATTTGCAGACGATATGATTATATACAAAACCCTAAAAACTCCATAGGAAAACTACTCAAAATAATAGACCAGTTCAGTACAGTAGCAGGATACAAAATCAATGCACAAAAATCAGTAGCCTTCCTATATGCAAACACCCAATCTGAAGAAGAAGAAATTAAGAAACCCATCCCCTTCATAATCGAAACCAAAAGATTCAAATATCTGGGAATAAATCTAACAAAAGACATAAAGGACTTATACAAAGAAAACTACAAAACTCTGTTGAAAGAAATAGAAGAAGACACAAGAAGATGGAAAGGCATCCCCTGCTCATGGATTGGAAGGATTAACATTATCAAAATG
>PVIJ01024866.1:0-11545 GCA_004024925.1 Scalopus aquaticus
AGAAAGGCAGGGAGGAGCACGGGAAGGCGGGGAGGGTGGGGAGGAGCACGGGGAGGGTGGGGAGGAGCACGGGGAGGCGGGCAGGAGCATGGGGAGGCAGGCAGGAGCACCAGCGGGTGCGGCCAGCTAGGGGCACTGCCTGGGGGACGGGAACCTGCATTCCTGCGTCACACTCATTGCTATCAGCCACTGTGACATCAGTAAAAAAATAAGTCAAAAAGGTCAGGAAATAATGTTCCTGATAGCAAAATGCACTGACATTATCCAAAGGATACCCGAACTCTTTTTTGCAGTTTTAGAAAGGGTTTTCCCTTGTGAGATACGTTCTAGGCATCAAGATCGGTCTTTGGTCCAAATGCGAGGCAGGGGCAGTGACGTGCAGGCAGAGGTAGGCGGCTCTGACCCCGTGGAAAGGGTCGTGGTTATACAGACAAGCAGGTTTTACAGTCTGACCACGGCAGTCTCAGCGACTTACCGACTTCTGGTTCTAGACTTGCTTTGGAATCTGTGTCCTAGATTAGAATTTTCAGTGAGAGGCCATTGGCTCAACTATATATTGTCTGAAATCAACAGGAATATAGAATAAAAGCTAAATAAGTCAAATGAAGAAAGGGTCCGAGGCGTCTTGGGGAGGGAGAGAGACTTTCTAAGTGTCGAGGGCTTCCTGGAGGAGGGGGAAAGTGGGCTGAGCCTTAGGGGGTTACAGTGTATCCTTCAGGACTATGACATCATCATCTTCAAATTGAGAAATGACCTTTGGAATGGAGGCCTCCTCCCCACCCTCACCCCCAGATCACATTGCACAGATGGTTCCCGTGTCTGCTCACTGCCCTGCCTGGCTGCCCCTCAGCCCCTCTCCCCTGGGAGGAGGACAAGGAAGGGGAGGCTACAATGGAGTACTACTCAGCAATCAAAAATGATTAACGCAATTCTCAGCAACATGGACGGAGCAAGAAGGGATCATGCTCAGCGAAATAAGCCAGAAGCAAAAAGAAAAATAGCAAACGGTATCAGTTATAGGAGGGATGTAAGAGAGCCAAACGAGAAATCAGCAGGAGAAAAGAGCACACAAATCAAAACCAAAAGCAAATCCTAGCTGGCAACCGCAGGCAAGAGACATTCTACAGGGGAGGAGGAGGAAGAGAGACCAAAATAAAGGAGAAAAGAGCACAAGAGACTATGGGGATGGTTCACGGGGGAAATGGGTGGTGGGAAACCTATGGGGATACACAATAATATAAAGGTTATAAACTAAAATTTTTTTAAAAAGCAAAAAAAAAAACCCAAAAAACAAAACAAAACTGGGGAGAGGTTGCCCTGGGTTTTCGGCGCCATTAGGGAGCCGGGACTGACCGGTCTCTTTGTGGCTGCGTTTCTGTCCTTGTGGCCTTCTGGGCCCTTGTCGCTGAGCTTCATGGCTGGGTCGTCAGGCTTGGGACTGGGTTTTGTTCCTGAGAAAGAAGAGAAAGAAAGAAGCCATTATGCACTTGCCATCACACCCGGTTACCCAGAAGCAGCCCCAAGGGCCTCGGAAAGCCACTGTGATGAGTTAAAAAATTTTTTGGAGAATTAAGCCTTTAAGATTTCCAGTCATCAAGTTGACTTAAAACACCTAATTCTGCAAGAATACACAGTTCCCGTAGGACAGGCTCTGGGGGCTTGTTGTAGCAATGCGGGAGTGGGGTGCCTTCCCCAGGGACCCCCCAGACCAGCACACACCCACGGACACCCCAGCCCACTGTCCTGGGGGCTTCCACCCTTCCCAGTTCCAGCAGCTGGCCCTTGGCCTCCAACACCTGCCTCCCTTCTGTGTGTCCCCTTCAAGGTTCACCTCCTCTGTTCCTTCTGGAAAAATCTGAGTGACAGCCCCTAGTGGGGACGTCCATTGGCCTAGCAGCAGCCAGACTGTACAGGCCAACAGCTCTCTGGTCTGTGTCCTCGCCCACGAGCATGACCTCAGCCCTACAGTGCATATGGCGCAAGGACCCGGGAGACCTCGGTGCCCAGCAGCCTGGCTGGGCATCTAGAGAGCAGGCTAAATGCCGCTGTGGTGTTCCATACGATGGACATTTACAGCAGCCCGGTGGCCCCTGATAATCTGCATGGGTCTCAGCCCATCTGTGGAAGCTAAAGAGCAAAGAGGCTCCCTGCAGGGGAAGAAACGTGGCCTCAAAGCACAACGTAGAAATCCCAGACTCAGGGCCTCCCTGGTGGCGCAACGGGTTAAGCACAGCGCTATGGAGCTATCCAGAGCTACTGCAGCACGAGTTTGATCCCCGGCCAGGGAGCTTCCCACAGGGCGCAGCGGACCCCTCCTGTCTCCCGCTGCTCCCCTCAGCAGTGTACTTTGTTTGATCCGCCTGTTCTGCTCCCCACTCTGTCTCTGGTGAATCTCTCACCCTCCCACACCTTTGGCCTGCACCCCAGCTTGGACACATCAATAAATAAATCTTTAAAGAAAGGAAATGGCCACTTGGTGCCCAGAGGATGAAGACAGCTGCTGCAAGAAGAAGGACTCGAGAGGAGTGGAAGGCAGAGTGGAAAGGGCTGAGCTAGTGAGTCAGAACCAGAGTCCCAGCCTCGCCCTGTGACCCAGGATGAGGGTCTGCACCTCACAGTGTTTCCGCATCAGTCGAGGACGGTCAGCGTCCTCTCGTGTCCTGGTGGGCCCATGAGGGGTACTGTACGTACGAGGACACGGCTATGCCCGGCAGTGCCATATCTGATCACTCCTGGGGAAGCAGCAGCCGTGGGGGGAAGGGAACGGAGAGCTCTGTCCGGGGAGTGTTGAGCTAGAGATGGCCGAGTGATGTCCTGGTGCTACTCAACCCTGCTGCTCGCCCGTGCCCACTGGTGCAGCCGTGCCTGGTCTTACAAGCTTGGGCGGCTGCTAAGCCGCGGCGGACAGCCGGAACTGAGTGCCACCTGCCGCCGTGCAGCCGCCGCGGAGATAACGTCCCCACGCCGGAGTCCAGGACCCTGTACCCAGTGCTCAGACAGGCCCCCGCCTACGCTGTACCTCGGGCCATGTAAATGGACAATCCCCTCTCTTATGCTCTGGCTGCTGCTCCTGGTAATGAGACCTTCATGGGCACATGTTGGAGCCTGTGCCTGCATGTCAGCCATAAAACAAGCACGGCTTGGAGAAGAGTCTTGACCCACCCAGCCCTTCACAGACATGGCATCGGAGTCCGGCAGTGGAGACCCTCCCTCGCGGGTGGAAGCACCATGATGGAAGCACCAAGGCCAGAAGAGGCTCTGACTGCTGACCTGAGTGTGGGCTTGTTCTCCCAAGCCTGGCGGGTGCCCCTGCCTCCTCCTTGCCATGCCCGGAGTTGCTGCCCGTGTGCCCCCGTCCACCCTGAGAGCAAGCCCAGGGGTCCAGGCAGCGCTGATGCCACCCTGGGCTGGACAGAGGTCGCTGACTAAGGCGCTTCGCTGGGACGCTCTTCGTGATTGTCAGGGTTGAAACTTTGTTTGCTGGGACAATTGTAAAACAAGACGCTGGACAGGAATTTGGAAGATAGAGCAACTTTGGAAGAAAGAGAGAGGGAGGGGGAGGGAGGAAGAGAGAAAAAAGGATGAGGGAGAGGAGGAAGGGGGGGAGAGAGAGGGGAGGGCTGGGGTAGCAGTCTCTGGGCTAGCTAACTCCGCAATCACTCAGTCAATTTCATTTTCATATTAACCTGTGTCAGACATCACAATAAGTACCTGATGCGCATTTTCTTACTTAATCTTCACCAAGTTGATTTTCCAATCCCTCAATTTTCCATTTCCTTGGAGTAGTTGCTCTGTAAGAGTCTCCGTCATTTCTGAAACTCTCCCCAAAGGCGATCCCAGTCTGAGGTCACCTACCTGCTCTGGGATCTTCCCCGCCTGGGTCCAAGAGGAAACAGAACACGCTACTTGGCCAGGCCGGCCCCCAGCCCTGGGAGCTGAGACAGAAACCGGCGTTAATGATTAGCTGCATCTAGCTGTTGCTGCAAACACTTGGTTCTATCTTGACAAGCCATAAATGATTAACACCCAACTACTGGTGCCTGGCTCACCTGCCAAAAACATGCCCAGGTGAGTCAACCAGTGCGGAGCTGAGGCACAGGTGTCCTGGCGAAGCCCCTGCCAACTAACGGGCCCACCTTCCTGGTGCCAGACCGTTCTTGCCAAATGACCACGTGACCAAGTCAGTTCAGGACCCAACGCCTGCCCCGTAAGGCCACTCACCCAGGGCCCGGGGCCAGCAGGCTGCCGTGGGGGGAGCCGAGAGCATCGCTGGGCATCCCGGGCCAGGTCCTAGCTCGGCAGCAAAGCCTCCTCCTGACAGCTCACAGGGAGACATGAGGGAGGTTCTGGGTGAAGCACAGGAGCACGGCACCCAGAGGTCTCTCCCACCGGTGCCTGGCTCGGCAGCAGAGCTGGGAGACGGGGCTGCCTGGGAGCCCTCTGGTGCCCCGACCCCGATTCAGAGCAACCGGGTGGTCCTAGGAATCCCAGAAGGAGAGGAGAAAGACAAAGGAACAGAGAAACTTTCCAAGGAGATAATTGAAAAAGGAAACAAAAAAATTGAAAAAGGAAACAAAAATTGACATACAGGAAGCCAGAAGATCTCCAAAGTATTACAACGAAAGGAAAAAACAGCAAGACATATGATAGTAAAACTATCAAGAATTCAAGACAAGGAAAATATATTGAAAATGACGAGGACAAAGAAACAAATAACCTACAAGGGAAAGCCAGTCAGGCTGACATCACATTTCTCCGAAGAAACACTACAGGCAAGAAGAGAATGGAGAAACATATGCAACATACTAAGTGCCAACAAATGTCAACCAAGAATACTCTACCCTGCAAAGCTCTCCTTCCTCTATGAAGAAAGAATATGGACCTTCTCTGACAAACAGAAATTACAGAAATTCATCACTACCAAACCCCTACTCCAAAAAAATACCCAAGACCGTGAAGACAAAACCAACAGAGGAAAGACCAGGAAATACGGAATAAGGTAAGGATTAGAATCACAAAAAGGTAAACAAAAAGACAAATATGGATGACGGTATATCAATATTAACCCTACATGTAAATGAACTAGACACACCAATAAAAAGACACAGAATAGCAGGATGGATCAAAAAACAGAACCCAACCGTCTGCTGTCTACAGGAAACACATTTAATTGCAAAAGCTAAACAGAGATGAACAGTTAAAGGACAGAGCAACCGGGTGACCTCTGCGGCCGACCCTTCCCCAGTGCCTTAGTGCTGACAAAGGGGTGACCCAGAGAGCAGGGGAGACCCCTCCTGAGGTGTATCAACCAGCCTCTGAGGTCAGGTGCAGCCGGGGACACAGGAAGACATTTAGATGCCCAGGTGGCTTCACTGGGCTTGAGCAAATGCACACACACCCAGACGGAGCCGCCTCTGAGGGTGCTGCGCCCCGTCTCCCGCAGCCACCCAGCTGGGGCTCACCCCTTCTTTCCCCGGCCCCCAACCTCTCTCGACGCCTCTGGCTGCCTGACGTTATTGGGGCTCATTCCACCACTGGCTGAGCCACGACCAGACAGGGCGCTGCAGCGACCGCAAGCTGCACCCCCAGATGCGTGCTCTTCTGAGCACCCCGCCTGCCCCCATCCAGCCCCGTGTCCGGTGACGCTCCATGGCAAACCGGCCGGGGGAGGCGGCCTCCCTACACCCGCTTCCCTAGAATCTAGTCCCGATTCACCCTCTTCCTTGCTTGGCCACGTGAGGAGCAAGGCTCTGCCACCCGGGCAGGGCTCAAGTTCGGGCTCTGCTGCCAGCAGCTGTGTGACCGGCAGGCCAAGCGGGGCCTGTGACAGGCCCACGCCGCCTCCGGCCCCTCCACTCACTCTCCATCTCGCCCTCTGCACGCCCTGCCTGGCCTCCTCCCGCCGCCAAGTACAAACCTCACCCGCTCTCGAGGCCTTTGAGCTCGCTGCGCCCACTCAGGAAAATGCGTCTCAAACCCTAGACAGAGGCCTCAGTCTTGCTCACCGCAGAGGGCCCCTTTCTGGAAATGCTTTCCCGTAACTCTCAGGCTAAAGTGCTCTCTCCCTCGCTCTCCCTCCTTCCCCTTTTCCCCACCCGTCTTTCCTTTTCCTCTTTCTCCTCCCCCTCCACCCTTCTTCCTAGTTCCTCCCTCTCTCCCCTCCTTTCCACCATCTTTTATTTCCTTCAACACACTTAGTGCCTCCTTCCCTGCTCTTCCTTCCCTCCCCTTCTCCTCCTTCATCCCCTGCCCTCCTCTTCTCCCTCCTCCCTCTCCTTTCCTCCTCTTCCTCCTCCTCCTCTCCCCACTCCCATGTAAAATGCAATCCCCTGATTACTCCATCATTCCACCTAGACCCCAGGTTTGCTTTGAAACCGAACCACCCGCCACCCAGTGAAGTTCTGTCCCTCTGTGTCTGTCATCCAGCAAACAGCCTGGGTGGGGAGCTTCATCTCTGCTGGTCCCCCTTTTGCCTCCCCTCTAGCTGGCTTTATCTCAGCTAATTAATCTGCAACAACTGTTTCCTATCAAGGTCACATTCTGAGATGGGGGGAGGGGGGCTAAGATTTCAGTGTACCTTCTTGGGAGATGCGGTTCAGGTCTCAAGACCAGGCCAGCCTTTTCTGTGCCTTCTGCAAATGGGCCTAATGTGATGCGACCTCTCGCGGGAAGCTCTGGCACTGGCGAGAGCGAAGTGGTATAACCCTACGGGGAGCCATGAATAGGGGACCATGAGAAGCCAAGACAGAGGGGGCGTCTGTGTCCCAGACGCCTGGGTGGAGGGTGCCATGGGGAGGACCCGCTGAGTGTGGCTCCTGGCCCCCCACGAGCACTGCAGCTCATACTTGGGGTTCTCGAATGTTCGGAAAAGTGGCTGGTGAAGAGGTCCCCAAAAAGGACCCTTTTAAGCACAGAGAATGAGTGAGGTGGGAGTGTCTTCTGGACTGTCCCCCCTTGGAGCTGTTACCCCATCGAGCAGGTTCCAAAGAATGTTGTAGAAAATGGAGGAATCCTACAGATTAAGTAGTAGCTGGAATAAATAACACTTTTATGGGGCTTGGCCGAAAGCACTTTGCCTTTAGTAGCAGATAATCCTGGGAATGTTTCCGACCCACTCTGTACCGAAGGGCAGGAGGTCACGTGAGGCCAGTGTGAGTTGTGTGTGAGTCACAGCTAGAGCCTGCTGTTGGCCTCAGCCCGCTGCTTCCCCCGATAAGCAGACTTGAGCCCGTACTCTGCCCATCTCAGCGTTCAAAATCATCACCTTCAATCTATCCATAAATCTAGGCAACCTGTCCGTAAATAAATGAGCATATAAGTCAGTAAAGAGCTATATTCAATACAAACACATTTTTTTCTGGCTACCACTTACCCTGCTTTTACCTTCTTTGCTTTCAGTAGCCTCAGCAAGGGTCGCCTCCTAGGCTGTGCAGAGAGAGGAAGACACCGGGAGCAGGCTCTTCACAGAGCTGCACAGACGGGGCAAAAGAAAAGTAGTCCCGGAGCCCTCGGTGGCTTTTGAGACTTTTGATTGTCTTTTGTCAGGCAGCCAGATACAGGGCAGGTTGGGGGCCCGGTAGGCTGGCAGCCTCCCAGCCCCGGCGAATCCTCACTCTTCCTGGGCTCTCTGGCATCGTTGCGTGGTCTCTGCTGCACCCCAAACGGTCCTCTGCTCCACTCTGCTCTCCCCTGCTGCTGCTTCTGCCGCTTCTCTGCTTGCAAGCCCAGCCTCGGCCCAGGTGCGCCCACTCACGGGGCCACACCCCTCCAGGTGCCGCCAGCAGGCGCGTGTGGCCTGCAGGGTCCACCATTGAGGGGAGGGCGGAAAACCTGATGACTCTTGTTTACCCCACAGGCTGGAAGGCCAGAACAAAGCCTCCCTCCTTGCTCAGTGGGGTTCTCCTGGGTGGGGTGCCGGAGGAGGACAGGGCCTCAGAGGCACCCTCCACACCCCGCTCCGCGACAGGCTTCCCCTCCTTTGCACAACCTTCCTTCCAGCTCAGAGAGATCGCCCTTCTGGGGCGCTCCCTGGAGAGGATGCCGGACTGACTGCATCCTGGGGAAGGTGTGGAAGGGACCCCCCGAGATGGATCCGTGGCGCCCTGCCCAGCTTGGGGTTCGGCACCAAGCCAAGATGCAGGAGGCCGTGGGTTCGGTTTGTCCCCTAGCACCAACCACTGCTTTTCAGGAGCCTGTGTCGACCTCTGCGAATCACCCACCTCTCTGAGTCCTTCCCTGCCTAGGAGCTGGGCTGGATCCACACAGAGATCCCCCCAAAGTCCAACAGGCTGGCCCTGAACTGTCATTCTGGCAAAGCCTCATAAATAACACGCACACTGTGCAGTGGGAAAACGCAGCTACGTGAGGACCTGATCTCACGGGCGGCCAGTCTCCGGCGCTGCGCGTGAGCCCTCCTGCGCGTGGGCTCTGCTCCCACAGCCGGGCTTAGCTGGTGCGCAGGCCCGGGCACAGTGGATCTAGGGGGCACCCCCAGCTGCGTTTTCTTTCTTTTTTAAAATAGGATTTTATTTATTCAGTTTTGCATAGAAGTACTGGAATGTAGGCCAGAGGTGAGAGGATTCCCCAGAGACAGTGGGGAGCAGAACAGGCGGATCCACTGAAATGCACTGCTGAGGGGGCAGCGGGGAGGCAGGAGGGGACCGCTGCACCCTGTGGGTCAGCTCCCTGGCCGGGGATCGAACTCAGGCCGCAGCAGTGACAGCCTGAGACTTAACCCTAGGCCACCAAGGAGGTCCCAAGATGCCTTTTATTTCTAAAGACAACAGTAGATGCTTCTGAAACTCTCGACTGTCAGCCTTAACGATGAGAGCCCAGGGCCTGGGGCACGACTTCGTTTTAGAAATGAGAATGGACCTTCAACAGCCAGGCACCTGAGAGAGGTTTATGAGCGACTATTCCAGGCCCCAGGCGTGGGGGCGTAGCAGCAGCATGGGGGAGCCTGGAGAGAGAATGAGCGGGCTTGTGGGGTGTGGGGTGGGGGCGGGCTGGCCGGCCAGTCCCTCTGGAAGGAGCAGCTGGCAGGCAGGGATGGGGCCGGAGGGGCTGCAGCCGGCTGAGTGGCGGGGCACGAGGAGGTCGGAGCCTCTCAGAGCCACGAGGCTGGAGGGCCTCTGGGCCGGGCAGAGGAGCTGGGCTCTTTCAATGGCCTCTGCCAGCAGCCTCCTGGAGCTGGCTGGGTAGGCTTTGCGGACAGGGGAGAGCAGCGACAAAGTGGAAGGGGGAGCCCCAATTATGCGCAGGGTGATGAAGGAGGCTCAGAGGCTGGCGCCCTAAATTTCTTGCAAGGTGATGCCAGGATCGGGGGGGCCAGCAGTGGCCGTCTGCACTCGTGGCGGGGTGGGCGGGCAGCTTGGGACACAGCTTCGGGCACTATCTAGCTTCCCAGACATGCCGGCGGAGATGGCTTCCTCCTTCCAACTCCCCAGGAAGTCTCTTGCGGGAAGATCTCGGAGCCCTACACGGTGCGAAGACACAGGGGACACCCCGCAGCTTCCAGTTCTGATCGCCGCGTGAGCCGTGCGGCAGCTGAGTCCCGGTCCTGCTCTCCGCAAGGGGAAGCTGAGTCTCTCCTGCGGGTCCAGATCTCCAGCGCAGTGGAGCCGTGGAGCAGGCACGGGGAGGCCCCTCAGCCCAGCCCCCTTCTAGGGAGCACCTGGCCTTCTCTCGCCCTCTTCGGCTGCCAGTCTCTGGACGGCTAAGTCGGTCTCCGGCTCTTGTCCTGTGCTCCCTGCCGATCAAACCCCTGCTTCGTGTTTTATTCTCATTGACTTGAGTCTGCCGCGTTGGGTGATGTTATGGGAAAGAACTAAGATCGCTCTGCAGTGGGGGATAAGGTGGCCGGCGCGCCCTCAGGTCACCCCACCCTGCCCGCGTCCGGGTTCCGCCCAGCAGTTCTGCCGGAGACCCCGCCACCCGCCCCGAGCCCCGACGCCCGCGCCTGCTCCCCTCCTCGCCTCCGCTCCTCTTTGGAGTAAGACCCCCACATTATTCTCTAGGAACATCCCAGGGGGACATGGTCCTTTCCCACGGGTACCCCCCATCCCCATACACCCACTTCATTCCTTGCCTTAGTGTCGTCTCCCTGTCCCCTCGGGGGATCATGGGGGACAAGGATAATAACAAAACCGGGGTGACGGGCTTACAAGAAATAGTAAAAGTGCAGGCGTCAATGGAAGTGCAATACCTAGTCAACATCTTATTTTTTCAAGTGTTGATTATCTAAGGAATTGACGCCTTCCTGTGAAACACACACAGGCCTTACTCCTAGAGCGGTGAAGACCCAGTCCCCAGGCCCGGCCCTGCCCTGGTGACACCCCAGAACCACGGGGTCCCCAGGCTGGAACACGCGTTCGGGTTTCTGACGGCCCTGGAAGTGCCCGGGCGTTTGCCTCTGCGGTCGCCAGGGAGACGGGGCTGGAACCCTCGTTTGGCTCCGAGTGCCCCTGTCTTCCCACGCGCTTCTCTGTGCCAGGGACAGCCAGGGCTCTCTGGCAGGGCGCGGAGCTGGGGCCAGCTGGTCTGCCGTCACATCCTCCTCCTCTCCCTGCGCTCCCTCCTCCACCTCAGACGGTGGTGAGGACGGAGACCACACACTCAGAGCAGCGTCTGCACTGCGGATGCTCTGTAACCGGTGGGGAATCGAGGCTCAGAGAGGTGCAGCTATGAGTCCGAGGTCACACAGCAGGAAGGGGGCAGGGTGAGTCCCCGTCCAGCTCCCGAGCTGTGCTGAGTCCACAGCTCGCAGGGCCTTGGGTTTGGACACAAATAGGGCAGCCGAGTTGCTGCTGACCTTTGACCCAGAGGGACCGGGTCCTGGGCCGGGGGCATTCTGGGTGGAGGGCCAGGTCAGCCTCAGCGATAACAATCCAGCACCTCGATAACAACCAGTCAGCCGTGGCCCTACTCTTTATCTCCTGCTCTTTACCTCTGCGGCCCTACTGCTGAAGGCACTGCGGGCAGGCAGGGCTGGGGTCCAGGGCCGGCTGCAGGGAGAGCTGGTGTGCCAAGCAGCGGTTGGCACTGGCCGGCTCTCTCGGTGCCAGCAAGATGCCTGCTCTTTGAGCCCTGGGGCCCGGGCGCCACCCCCTCGTGACTCAAGGCCGAGCTGACCTAAGTCCTCTTCCCACGCCCTGCCCGCTCCCCTGGGGCCGCCCGCCTGGCCTGGCCCTTGCCCTCGGCCGACTCTCGGCCGGGCCACTCACGCCCTCCCGGGAAACTCAAGGCCAGGAGCTCAGCCCTGGGTAGGCCCCCGGGGGCCCCCCCGGCTGCTCACCCTGGCGGGCACCAGCGTCTCGCCTCTGAGAAATGGGAGTAAGCCCAGTAAAACCACCCTTGGTGGGCGGCTGGGAGGATTCCAGACTGTAGGGTAAATGAAAAAATGATCAGGACTTTTCTGCCCTAATGCCATTAGCATTAATGACAGACCCCTGCGGGCCTGATGGCGGCACCTGAAGCGGGGCGCCCCTGGGCCTGGAGAGGACACGGCGGCAGAGAGACTGAGAGAGAACGCCAGAGAGCCCAGAGC
>PVIJ01024867.1:0-11570 GCA_004024925.1 Scalopus aquaticus
ACTTCCCCTCCTTTTCTCCTCCTCTTCGCCCTCCTCCTTTCCGCCTTCTCCCCCCTCCTCCTCCTCTGCCTTCTCCTCTGCTGTCACTAACCCAAAGAGCAGGCGCCAGGTGGGGTGTGCGAGTCAGGGGCGTGCCTTTTCCCAGGGAATCCTCCGTTCTCCCAGTGAGAGGGCACTGCTGTGTCCCCATTTTACAGATGAGGACATTGGCTCCCAGGGTCGCATGAGTGAGTCCCACAGCCGTCACACAAACACTCATTGGTCTGACCCCAGAGGCCCCCATTTAAACTTCCCTCTCCCCCACTCCAGGCCTCGGTTTCCCTGTACACTAGAGGTCTGCAGATTCCTGAAGGTTCTGTGGAGACGCTGCCACCCGCTCACACCAGTGTCTCTGGGACAGCGTAATGGATGAGGATCCCGTGGGGGCAGGTGCGACGCACCCACACACCCCGACCTACTGATGGGTGATGGATATTTTCCTCCTCTCCCCTCCCCAGGGGCTCGGCTCCATCTGGTCAGGCACGGTGCCAGACTGATGGATGGGCTGCCTGCGGGCCACCCTCGCTGCCACCCGCATCCTCCCTGCTGCGCCCCAGGGTCAGGAGGGCAGCGCTGCACCCTAGTATTCAGTCATTCAACAAACATATTTATAAAGGTCCTACTATGTGCTGGAACCCAGAGCAAGCAAGTCAGACTGGGAGGCCAGCGGTCACCCTCCAGCGTGACAGATGTGCTCGCGGAGCAAGTAGAGGGCTCAGTGAGAGCTGCCGGCCAGAGGGACCAGGGCCGTGCGTCTGACTAAGCCAAGGGAGCAGCTGGCCCAAAGGCCTGGAAGTAAGAAAGCTGCAACAAGTTCAGGGTGACTAAAGTGGGGAGACAGAATGGGGTTGGGGGCAGCTGGGAGGAGAGCAGAGCAAGAAGGAGCAGGAACCAGGAAGGGACTTTCAAAAGAGCCTGCTGCTGTCTCCCAAAGCGGGAGAGAGGGCTCTGAGGGGGTGGGGAGAAGGGAGCGGGATCAGAAGTCTCTGGAACCAACAACGGCCAGTGCCAGAAGGGGGATGAGGTGGTGGGACAATACTGGTCCCTCTTTATAGTTGAGGAACCCGAGACTCAGAGCTGGGGAAAAACTTGCCCAAGGTTGTGCAGGCTGGGAGAGGCGGAGCTGGCCTGAGGGAGGTTCTGTGGAGCCGCTGGTCCCTCTGGCTCCAGCAACCAGGCCTTGCCACCAGCCTCCCTCAGCCTGGCCAGGAGCAGGAGTCTGAGGACACCCCCTCCCCCGCGGGCACTAGCACCACCTTATTCAGGGAGGCAGCTGTCCCCTTCGGGCCTCGCTGAGATGAGCCAAGGCAAGAAATATCACATCATTAAAATGACAAATCCCTTCACTAAGTGAACTGGAAGGCCTGCCTCCCTCCTGGGACTCCTCCGGCCCCCTCCTCCCGCCTGAGGCCATCTCCCCTCCCAGATGGGCAAGTGTGCACAGCCGGCCATCACCACCCGCCTCGACCCTGAGATGACCTTGGGTCTCCAGCCCTCCTGCACAGGGCAGGGCTATGGTGTCTGCGCCCAGCAGCACAGGGCAGGGGTGGGGGCTTCATTCCACAGGAGGAAGGAGGTGCAGAGATGGGATGAGACCCCCCAGCGAGGGCCCCCTCCTCAGCACAGGCTCCAGGTAACCCTCGGATTCCGAGGCCGTGGCCTGCCCTACTCAGAGGAACAAGTCCAAAGTTGGACTCACCTTCCAGAACATTTCCCGCAGGCCAAGATCTGCCACAGAGGCTTTCTCCAGAGTCAAACCCACGCTCCACCATGGTGGGCATTTTCTTGTCTTGGGAGGAGGCTGGGGCGGGGGTCTTTCTCCTGCGGAAGGCAGGAGCCCCTTGGCTTTAGGCAGGCTGCTGCCTTCGGCTTCCCCATCTGACAATAGGGCCCCAACCCTGCTCCTCTTGACAGGAGCTGAGGCTGAGCTTGCGCACGGCCTGGTGAGTCTTGCATGAGGTCGTGTCTCTCCCCTGCCCCTCACCTCCACCTGCGTATGTGGCAAAGCGCAGGAGCAGTGAATGGAGGACGCAGACTGCGCCTGCCACAGCTGGGCACCTGTTCTGCCCTGGCCCTGGATCTCAGAGTCCGGGTGTTCAGCCCTGCATGCGTATACCCACCCCGGCACAGCGCCTTGCGCGACGCACACGCCTGCACTGACAGGCCCCTGTGCACCTGTGCACGCTCCCCCACCGTGTGCCCACCACAGCTGTCCTTGAACATCTGTGTCATGTGCCCGCAGCCACTGGGGGCTCCTACGTGTGGTCCAGGCTCCTCTGGGGATCAGGGCAGGTGAGCAGATGTGCGGGGAGAGGCCCCAGCAGGAAGCCCCGGTTCCCAGAACGACCCCCCATTCCCCATCCTTCCTCCAGGATCAGCCAGCAAGGACACACTGTCCGTCCACCCAGTGTCCTGGTCTCCTTGGATGCAGACAGAGCCCACAGAGGCGTCTGGCTCATCCTGACTCGTTTGCCGCTAGTGCACGGGCCTCCCCCGGCCCCCTGCTCTGTGTCCAGTGCTGTCCTACCTGTCCTCCCCCAACTGCTGGGCAGCTGCACCAGCCCCCCACTCCCCACCCTTCCGGTCCACGGTGACAAAGGGGCTTCCTTAGAAGTCACCTCTAGGGGTCTCCTAAGTCCCCCACTGAACTTGGGCAGATTCGTCCTCTCTCCAGACTGCAGTTTTCCCAGCTGGGAAATGGGAAAGAGGTCAAAGTAGGAACTTTCTAAGGTCCTGTCCATCTCTGGCTGTGCAATTCTCCCAAAGGCCAGGAAAGGGAAGGTGGGGAAATGCAGACATACAGAGAGCAGGAGCAGGTTGTAGGGACAGCGACTCCCTGACCCAGCCAGGCTAATGCGGGAGGGGATGGGCCGAGCACCCCCGACACCAGGGCTGTGTGTGCTGTGCATTCTCTCCGGTGACCCTCCCTGCCTCCCAGGGGTGCTTCACTGCCATTCTACAGATGAGGAAACCGAGGCCTGGAGAGATGCCAGCAGGAGCCAGGACCCCCAGCTCCCGCACTTCCCTCGCCTAGGGCCACAGTGTGGACCGGGCTGACACGCTTCAGCATTCCCCCCCCCCCTGCCCTGGTCAGGGACGGTGACTTTCCGGGAATGGCCTACTCCGGAGCCAGGCCCCGCCCCCTCCCCCTGGGCTCCTGGCTCTGAGCCCACCCTTCAGCACGGCCCATCCATCTCCTGTCACTTCCTGGCAGGGCCAGTGGGCCATACATCACCTGGCAAAGCCTGAGGCAGCTGCGCCAGGCGGGTGGGCAGCTTGTTGCTGAGCACCCCAACCCGGTGCTTGGCCTCGGGGTCAAGCCCCTCGGTGGGATTTCAGGCACCGGCACCTGCCAGGGAAGAGACTAGGTCAGCAGAGGAGGTGTCTCCTTGGGGCCCCAAAGCCCACCTGGAGGTGGCCACTCCTTGGGGGATATGAAGGAGGCAGCTGGAGGCCACAGGGTGACCCAGCTGAAGGGGACTCTCGGGAAGGCTGACAGGACACCCAGGCGGTGCAGCGCCACAGCATTTGGCAGGAAGATGAAATTTTTATTTCCCCTCCCCCATCAGCTGAGTAATTTGCTGCTGCAGGTCGCTGGGGCTGGCTCCTGATGAGCTGCTGCCGGGATGGGGGCTGGGGTGGCCAGAGGGAAGGGCTGGAGCCAGGGATATTCAGCCACCACCCTGCCGTCTTCAATTCACATACCCCTACGACCTGCCCTCCTCTCCCAGGGTCAACTCGGCAGGGAGCCTCAGGTCTTCATCCATTCATTCATTCATCAACCACGTACAAGCACCTACTACGTGTCACGACACTCAGGATGCAGCAGCAAGTGAAGCACAGCACCAAACAAGAAAGGAAAGTCTATGGATGTTAGGTTGTACTAAGTGTAAGCCAGGACAGTAGAGATTTGGGAGAACAGGCTTGGCTTGTCTGTGTGTGTGTGTGTGTGTGTGTGTGTGTGTGTGGTGATGAGTTGGTTGATCAGGGAAGGCACACTGGGAAAGTAACTTTTGAGTGAAGACCTGAAGGAGTGACCATTAAGACATCGAGGAAGAGAGCATTTCTGGCAGATACACTTGTACAGCATGTGCAAAGGCCCTGAGGCAGGACTGTGCCTGGCACTCCGCCAGGAGTAGATAGTGGTGAGGTCACGCAGCTACAGCAGATAATCAAGGGGAGGAGGTGAGGGCAGAGAGGTGAAGAGGAAGTGACTGGCTCCCCTTGGAATAAGGCGGATGCCACAGGAAAGCAACCAGTGGTAGGTTAGGCAACCCCAGACATAAGAGAGCCAATGGGCAGAGAAGGTAACAAACTGTCCTTCCTTCCTCTCCTCCTTTTTCTTTTATTCTTTTAGTCTTTTCTTCATTAATTAATCTAGCAAATCTTTATTGAGTGCTAGACATAGCACTAGGCTTTTGTGAAATCAGTCCAAAGGACTCTCCACCCTGCCTCCCTTCCACAAGCCACTTCAGGATGTTGGCCCCAAGTGCCTGGGATGGGGGCTGGGGCCCCCACAGTTCCTCTTCATGTTCCCAGTGGTTGGCTTTGTGTGGTGCAGAATCACACAGAGCCCGCTAGATGTTGGTGTTCAAGGCTGCTGAGCCTCACGTGGACGGTGCACACGGGCGTCTCCTGCCCTCCCAGGCCTCAGTTTCCCACCTGAGAAATCAACAGGGTAAAAGGGCCTTCCTATGCTTAAAGAAGGACGTTTATTGTCACTCAGAGTCCTGGGGGAGGGGGACAGAGGTTTGAAGGTCCAGGACATGGGCGCATGTGGGGAGCCCCTGGGGAAGGCGGCACGAGCCGTGTGAGCCGGTGTGAGTGCGGGGGACAAGCGTGTGAGGACACACGAGGGGCTGGGCTGTGGGAGCTGCTCCACCCCATTCTGAAGGGAACTGGGCTACAAGTCTTGAGGTTCCTTCATGTTTCACTCTCCAAAGCCTTCCTCCTCCACATGTGAGGGGACCCCCAGGGCAGGGATGGGCGTGTGTAGATCCCAGCTGGGACCCACACACTCGGCTGCCTCCCGGCTCTGCTCGAAGGAGCAGCAGAGGAGCAGCAGGGCCCAGTGGCAGCCCAGCCCCAGTCTGGGAAGGGGCCCTGCCTGCTGCTCCCTGCCCCTGGCCCCCCAGTTCACCCCGGCCCCCCACAGCTTCTCTAATTACACAGCCATAAAGCACAAATCTCTAACGATCCAATTAGTAACGCCATTACTGCTCTGTCCAGGATTAAAATTACCAATTAAACTGCTGTCGATTTTATCATCACTTAGGCTCGACACAACCAGGGCACTGTGGGCCGCAGAGGCCCATTAGCGGGCCTCTGGGCGGGGTACCCGTGGGCCAGGGCTGCAGGCCTGGCTGGGCCCTGGAGGGTGGTGGCTCAGAAGGCAGGCCCTCTGCCCTCCGCCCTCCGCCCTCCGCCCTCCGCCGGCACCTAGTGTCTTACGCCAGCGCTGTCCCCCCAACTTCAGGGGCTCCACAGGGTCACAGTCCAGTTCTCTATAGAAATGGCAACAGCTGGGGAGGAGGGGCCCCCAAAAGACCAGGTCCTCCCCGGGCAGCACCTCCCCTTGGCCAAACCTACTTGTTCCATGTCCCGGGCTCTCAGTGCCAGGCTAATCTGCCCAGCTGAGCCCTGGGTGAAGGGGAGGCCGTGCTCATCTGAAAGTCTGGCCCCCATTTCCCCTGCCTCCTTTCCACCCTCTGCCGGGAGGCTCACGGTGTCATCCTCACTAGGTGCCCCCCTTGGAGGGGAGTTTGCACTCTGATGAGCAGCCCCCAGGCCAGCACCTCTCTCTCCCAAGTGATAAGCAGGTGCCCCTTTGGGGGCCCTCAGTGCCTTGTCCCAGGACAGGAGACACCTGGGGACACAAAGGCAGAGCCCACTGAACAAGTGCTGGCCTGGCCTTGGGAGGTGGGAGAGGTGAGCTCCCCGCCCTGGAGGTGTGCAAACACAGGCTGCCCGTGACAGCCCCGCACCAGCAGCTCACGCGGGGGAGGGTAAGTGTTGGGCTAGAGGCCTGAAGCCAGGCAAATAATTTGGTTCTCCTGAGAGAGAACTGGAGTTACTAGGGTATGAGAACCCCCTTGGGAGAGCCAGAGGGATCAGGCCCCTGTATTCCATCCTGTGTCCTGGAGGTGCTTCCACAGAAGAATGAGGGGGCAGGAACCAGGGGAGGACCCGGTATGTGCCTGTTTGCGGGGGGCAGGGTGTGTGTGTGTCCAGCAGGAGATAGGACTTGGCCACCAAGCTGAAAAGTCAGCCCAAGGAATGTGCCTGTTGGGGCATCTCGAGTACAAAGGGCTTCTGAGACCCCACAGCAGCAGTGGCTGAGTCTTTGTCGTCTGTCCTGGTCTCTGAGCTTGGCACCTTCTATGCCTCCCCCTTCCTGGGCTCCCCCTGAGAAACAGGATCGTATCCCCAGGGGAAGCACCAAGACTCCAAGTCTGACAACTTGCCGTGGTCACACAGATTCTGTCAGGTCTGACCCCAGAGAACCTGCTTGTGCCCACTGGCAGGTGCAGGGGTGCCAGGGAGGTTGCAGAGTTTACGCACACGGCCCTTAGGGCTCATAGCGCTGTGCGGAGAGGGGGAGGCCCCTGAGGGATGGCAGGGTCACAGCTTTGTCCCACTCCAGAGGTGGCGAGACCCTGCACGGAGAGGTGCATTCCCTGCACCCACCACCCTAGCCAATGCCTGGGCCAGAGGCAGATGGGGCATCTTCCGGGGGGCAGCCACTCGGGGCAGGTCAGTCAAGCATCTCACCAGAGGCAACAGATTGAGGCAGGGATCTGGGAGCCCAGAGCAATTAGGAGCTGCCTCACACCTTGCCTCCTGCCAGCTGCCACAGCTGTTACTCAGGAAGTGGGCCTGAAACGGGCTGGGCCTGAGGTACCCCCGAACTCCTCCCAAGCAGCAGCTTGGCCATACCCAAGTGGTAAGAGTCCCTCTTCCGGGCGTGGGAAGGTGGCCAAGGACAGCTAGGGACCAGGGTCAGGGGTCTCTGTCAGTTCCTGCATGCCACAGGCCACAGCTCCTCTTGGCTCTGCCCAGACCCACTGTCCCTACCAGGTCGTCTTCCTCTGGAGCAGTGGTTCAACCCAAAGTTGTGCCTTGGACACTCCTGGAAAGCTTCGTAAAAGTGCCCTGGCCCAGGTGCCAGCCCAGCAGGTGAGAGCAGACTATCTGGGCCAGAGGGTAAGTGCCCTGTGCCTGTCTTTCCCAGGCCAGGTTTTTGCAGTTATTGACATCAAAGCCTGCCCTGAGGGCTAAAAGTCTCTCGCTCCTGTGGCCGTACCTCCTCTTGCCTTCTGGACCATATCTGGCCTCGGGGGAGTCTGGGGCTGAGAGAGAGGCCCAGCCTCTCGGCAACATGCCCCAGCACTGTCACCTTTGTATCTTATCAGATTCTCGTGGCAACCCCATTTTATATGGGAGGAAATTGAGCCAGGACAAGTGCCACACTCAGGGAATAGAGCTGGTAAGGCTCATTCTAGCCATACTGGACTCTAAGTCCAGTGCTCTTAGCAATGAGGAGCTGCCTCACACTCCATCACCAAGTTGTTTCTCAAGGAGCATCAAATACAAGGATCTGTTCTTTTCACCCTGTTTCTCTGACATGGACTCTGTCTCCTGCTCTGTCCCATCTACCCCTGTTAGCTCCAGGAGCTGGGCATCTGAGGGCTAACAGAGGGTACCTGGGGCAGGGCAGAATCAGAGCAGAGGAGCCTCTGGGTTTGGCCTACACCCCCTCCTGGCTGGGTCTGCCTCTGCAAGATTCTAAATTCCATTATTCATCAAGTGACTGTGAGTTTGCCCGGACGATGAATATTTTATTCACCTCCAGACACTGTCCCCAGCGGGTTCTTGGAACAATATTCTCTCCTAGCCAAGGAGCCAAGGCCAGAGCCTCTGCAGCCCCTCCCCACCACCACCTGCTCCCCTGACAGGCATCTGGCTCAAGCACGGGAGTGGTTAGCGGTCCTGGCATGACCTTGAGCTTGGCACTTGTCCTCCGTCCACTTTGATTTACTCTTCTGAACAATGGGTTCACTTATTGCCTTGGCAGGCACGCCAGGGTCCCTCCACAACTTCACCTTAACTGTAGGGCCCTGGACTCTGCCGGGAGCTCTCCCTGGTGCTGAATGTAGACAGCAAGAGGAGGAGAGGTTTCGGGACCAGGCTGGTTTTGAGAGGGAGGGTTCCAGTTTCCTGGTGGGGGGGGGGGGTTCCGGTCACTGGACAGGGAGGTCCCCGCTTAGCTCCCCTTGTCTCCCTGATACTAGGAGGATTTTCCCAGAGTCACAGGTGGGTGACCTCTCCCAATGACTCCAATACCCTGAGCCATAGACTAACGGGTGAGGTTCATGGAGAACCCTCTCAGGAGGGACCCACGAGTCTCCTGGTGGCACTCTGGAGGGTGGAGTGTGATGGCAGCACCACCTTCCCCAGATGGGGGAGCGTCAGACATAATTCACACCCTGCAATCATGCCATCTGCTCCCCTGTGACGTGCAGAGGAGAGGACAGGGCTGCAAAGCATAAGGGTGGGTGAGGGATCATTCATTCTCTCATTCATTCATTCAGCAGATGTTCATCCAGTCCCTGCCAAGCTCAGCCCGGTCCTGGGCCAGGCACTGGATCTGGGGGATGCAAACCTGGACTCTGCTCTCCTGAGCTGAGAATGGTCCTCTCACACTTCTGAGCTTTTGTCTGCCCTGACTCCTTCTGGAGTGCCCTTGACTGGTCGTAAGAGGCACCATGTTCTGTGCGCTGAGTCCTTCACTCCGGGACTGTTGAACAGACGAGTAGGTGAGGCTCAGAGAGGTAAGCACAGACACCCAAGACCACACAGCCAGCTCTCCATGCAGAGCTCTTCCTGCTTGTAGCACTGTCTCTCCCACCCCATTTTCAAGCCCTGTCTCCCTGTCTTTCCTCTGTAAAAATTTTTCCTGCACCCCCCATCTTCAGCAGGCAGAAGTTGCTGTGACCCAGCCATGCTGCCCAGCCCTCTGGTCCTTGCTCGATGAGCCTCAGGCACGAGCAGCTCCCCCACATCCCCTGACTCCCAGCCTGACTTGCAGGGAGGACGGGTACCCAGGGGTGCTCAGAGCTGGGGGCACAGTGGTGGAGGGCGGAGGAGGCCAGCGGTGGTTCCCAGAGAAGGCAGCATCGCTGTGAGCCTGGGGGCAGGGGGAGGTCAGCACGGCCTTGGGCTTAAACCCCAGCCCCGCCTCACGTGGCTGTATGCTCCAGCCCGATCCCTTCTATGAGAGGGCTGTCCTCACCCATGAAGGGGGGCAAGCTCAAACTGTCTCCAGAGGTTTGGGGGACTGGACTCAACCGGTCATGGGCACAGCCCCCCGTAGCCCAGATACCCACCTGGGGGTCCATGGCAGCTGTTGGCAGGTGGAAGCCCCCGGGGCCCACAGCAGCCCGGGCCCTGAGGCGCTAGGGATGGCTTAAGCAGTGGGGTGTACCATGACCTTGGGGCTCTAATTCCTGTACCCTCAGCACAGACCCACAGGACCTGGCTGTTCCCAATAGGTTCACCCACTGGAATTTTGCTTGATTTATCTCAGAAAATGTTTCTGTCCATCCTTCGAAAACTCTCTGCCTGGGCAAAAAGGCTGGGAGCCACAGGGGATGCAATGGGAGATGCCCCTCCTTCAGACACGCGCCAACCTGCTCTGTGGCAGCCTTCTGGGAAGCGAGGTTTCCCACCACCCCCTCGCCAGGCGCCAGCTCCCCTCCCCTCCCCTCAGCAAGGGGGCCTGACCCAGCCCCAGCTGGCCTGGGGTGGCGCAACCTGGCCACTCAGTAAGGGCCAGTGGTGCGGGCTGCTGAGGCTCATGCTGTTAATCAACACATAGCAGCTATAATTATTATTAATTCATATTCCTCGGGGGGATTTTCATGCTAATAAAAAACTCCCAAGAGACACAGGGAGGCACTGCCAGGCCTCTCACATGCTACATCACTTCATCCTTAGCACTGCCTGGGAGGTGGCACTGCCGCCTTCACTTCATGGGGGAAAATCGAGACCCCAGAGCTCAAGTCACACAGGTAGGAGGCGTGGACACAGGCGCTCAGGTCTGCCCGGCTCCAAGTGCCGAGGCCCCTTCTCCCTACTCTGCTCCACCAGGGGACCCGAGGGAGCTCCGTTCCAATGGTGGAATGTCAAGGAACAGGTGGAAGAGGAGGGCTTCAGAGTGGGGGCTCTTGGGGGGCTTCTCACCCCCCAGGTCCTGGTGAACACTGGTTGGACCATAGAGGCCGAGACGAACAGCTGGGGCCTATCCTGGCTCCCCCGTGGGTTATGAATGCTGCTGGGCCCTTCCAGAGCCGTATCTGAGAAGGCTGGGACCAAGCCCTGCTCTAGCCCAGCCTGGCCAGGGCTGGAATCTCTCCCTGAGCCCCCTCTCCCAGACCCCAAGACAGGGCTGTGATTAATCAGCAACAAAAGCAGAAACAAGCAGAAAAATGTAATCAGCTCGAGAAGGGCAGGGCCGGGTAGGGCTGTGGCAATCAGCTTCCCCGCTGGGGCCGTAGGCTGATTGGACCAAAGGGGGCAGGGAGGTGTTTCCCTGGGCCCCCAGACGCAGGGCCCACAGCTGGGGCCGTGCTAAAGCTGGAGGGTCATCCCCTCCTTCATAAATATGCACACACATCTGGACACTCACGCCCACGCCACTCCCGGTCCAATACAGGCACACACATGCACGCCCACAAGCTTCTGCCCATCAGCTCCTGCCCACCCCTCCCTTGCCAATTCACAACCTTGGCACACACAGGTGTCCACACAGACACCTGACACTTACCCATGTGCACGTGGACTTGGAAACACAGGTACACACCCTCGTGGATAACATACGCATCCGTGCTGCTCCCACACACCTACCACCCCACCCGACACACATTCTGGGGCCTGAGGAATCCTGCACACACTTCAGGTCCAACCGGCAGCCATGTGAACAGACCCTCACACCAGTCCCTGAAGGCACTCAACCATCCTTTTGCCCCCACTGCCCTGGGGGCCAGGAAACAGAACCTGGCACCCCATTTGCAGGCTGAATGGTGGTGGCAGCTAGGGAAGGCCCTGGGCCATGCTGCACTGGGAGGGGGGCAAGGTCAGCTTCAGGAGCTCAGGCGCAGGACAGGGGTGCCTGCCCAGACCTGTCCCCAGCTCCTACCTGCCACCTCTGCCCCATGACCTTGGTCAACGCCCTTCTGGCTCAGCCTCAATTTCCCCACCTTGGAGCCTCTCCTGGCACTAGAACTGTGATTCTCTTCGAGGACCCAGAGCCCTAGAGGGACCTCACCTTGCTGCCCGGTCTCTGGCCTCAGTTCCCTGCTCTCTGTTGGTGGGGTAGGGCGGACCAGGGGGCAGGAAGAAAGGGCCCCATTCCCCACCCAGCCCCCACCCTAGTCCTGGAGGCAGCGGGCTTGGTGGCAGGGGGGCGAGGAATCCTCAGCAGGGGGAAAGGGGAGCCCGGAACGAAGGGAAGAAGGAGCCCCAGGCCGAGT
>PVIJ01024868.1:0-11558 GCA_004024925.1 Scalopus aquaticus
TCCTTTATCAGTTGCGTTGTGTGCAAAGAGTTTCTCCCAATTAGTCGGGCATCTGTTTGTTTTGATTATTGTGTCTTTTGCTGTACAGAAGCTTTTTAGTTTGATGTAGTCCCATCTGTTTATCTTTTCCTTGACTTCCTTCACTTTTTGGGTTGTGTCTTTAAAGATTTGCTGAGATGTATGTCATGTAGAGTTTTGCCTATATTTTCTTCTATAAATTTTATGGTTTCAGGTCTTCCATCCAGGTCTTTTATCTATTTTGAGTTGGTTTTTGTGCATGGTGTGAGGTAGTAGTCTAGCTTCATTTTTTTTGCATGTAGCAGTCCAGTTTTTGCAGCACCATTTATTGAACAAGCTAACCTTGTTCCATTGCTTATTCTTTGCTCCTTTGTCAAAGATTAGTTGTCCATAAGTATGTGGATTTATTTCTGGGTTTTCTATTTGATTCCATTGGTCTGTGCTTCTGCTTTGGTTCCAGTACCATGCTGTTTTAATTATTATGGCTTTGTAGTATAGTTTGAAATCTGGGAGTGTAATCCCTCCATTTTCTTTCTTTTTAGTCAGGAGAGCTTTGGCTATTCAAGGTTTTCTGTGGTTCCATATGAATTTCATCAATATTTGTTCTATTTCTTTGAAGAATGTCATTGAGATTTTTATCGGAATAGCGTTGAATCTGTAAATTGCTTTTGGTAGTATGGCCATTTTGATGATGTTAATTCTTCCAATCCATGAACATGGGATGTCTTCCCATTTTTTTGTGTCCTCCTCTATTTCTCTTAATAAAGTTTTATAGCTTTCTTTGTATAAGTCCTTTACCTCTTTTGTTAGGCTTATTCCCAGGTATTTTTTGTTTGTTTGTTTCAATTTTGAAGGGGTAATTCTCTTGATTTCTTCTTCTTCTGACTGAGTGTTTGTATATAGGAAGGTAACAGATTTTTGTGTGTTGATTTTGTATCCTGCTACTTTACCAAACTGGTCTATAATTTTGAGTAGTTTTTCTATGGAGTTTTTCGGATTCTCTATGTATATTATCATATCATCTGCGAAAAGTGATAATTTAATTTCTTCTTTCCCTATTTGGATCCCTTGAATGTCTTTCTCTTGTCTAATTGCTCTGGCCAGGACTTCCAGTATTATATTGAAGAGCAATGGTGAGAGTGGACATCCTTGCCTTGTTCCTGATCTTAGGGGAAAGACTTTCAGCTTCTCATCATTGAGGATAATATTGGCGGTGGGTTTGTTGTATGTGGCTTTTATTATATTGAGGTATGTTCCTTCTATCCCAAGGATTTCGAGGGCCTTTATCATGAATAGATGTTGCACTTTGTCAAATGCTTTCTCAGTATCTGTTGATATGATCATATGGTTTTTATTTTTCTTTTTGTTGATGTTTTGGATTACATTGATTGATTTTTGGATGTTGAACCATCCTTGTGTCCTGGAATAAATCCCACTTGGTCGTGGTGTACTATCTTTTGGATGCATTGTTGGATCCTGTTGGCTAATATTTTGTTGAATATTTTTGCATTGGTGTTCATTAGAGAGATTGGACTGTAGCTTTCTTTTCTTGCATTGTCTTTGCTTGGTTTTGGTATTAGTGTAATATTGGCCTCATAGAACGTGTTTGGTAGTATTCCTTCCTTCTCAATTTTTTTTTTTTTACATACAAGCTGGTGTACAGGCCAGAGGAGTGGGGAGGCGAGAGGGTTCACCAGAGACGGAGCAGGTAGCAGAACAGGCAGATCAGAAATACACTGCTGAGGGGAGCAGCAGGCGAGGCAGGAGAGGTCTGCCGTGCCACGCGGGATTCTCCCCGGCTGGGCGTCAAACTCGCGTCGCCGCTGCCAACAGCTCCACAGCGCAGCGCTCAACCGCTGCGCCACTGGGGATGCCCTTCTTCTCAATTTTTTTAAAGAGTTTGTGTAAGATAGGGATTAGTTCATTTTTGAACGTTTGGTAGAATTCATTTATGAAACCATCTGGTCCTGGGCTTTTGGTTTTGGGGAGGGTTTTGATTACTGTTTCAATTTCACTTCTTGTGATTGGCTGTTTAGATGTTCTATATCTTCTTTATCTAGTTTTGGGTGGTTGTATAGCTTTAGGAATTTGTCCATTTCCTCTAAGTTGTTGAATTTTTTTCCATATAGCTGTTCATAGTAATTTCTGATTATTCTTTTGATTTCTGCTGTGTCTGTTGTAATTTCTCCTCTTTCATTTATGATTCTATTTATTTGTGTTCTCTCCCATCTTTTCTTCGTAAGCCTGGCTAGAGGTTTCTTTATTTTGTTTATTTTTTTCAAAGAACCAGCTTTTGGTTTCATTGATCTTCTGGATTTTTTTTTATTTCCATTTCATTTATTTCTGCTTTGGTTTTTATGATTTCCTTTCTTATGTTGGCTTTTGGGTTTTTTTGTTGTTCATTTTCTAGTTCTTTGAGATGGGAGATTAGATTGTTTCTTTGAGTTGTTTCTTGTTTCTTGATGTGAGCCTGTATTGCTAGATACTTCCCTCTTATTACTGCTTTTGCTGCATCCCAAACATTCTGGAATGTTGTGTCTTCTTTGTCATTTATTTCTAGGTTTTTTTAATTTCTTCTTTGATCTCCTCATTAGTCCAGTGATCTTCCAGCACTGTGGATTTCAATCTCCATGAAGTAAGAGGATTCCTTTTTTTCTTTAATGGTTTATTTCTAATTTGATTGCGTTATGATCTGAGAAGATAGTAGGTATGATTTTGATATTAGTGTATCTGTTGAGGTTTGTTTTGTGACCTAGTATGTGGTCAGTCTTGGAGTATGATCTGTGTGCACTTGAGAAAAACGTGTATTCAGATGTTTGGGGATGTAGTGCCCTATAAATATCTGTTAGGCCTATGTGTTCTAGGTCCTTATTTAGAGCTTTAGTGTCCTTGTTAATTTTTTGTCTTGTTTATCTGTCCATTGGTGAGAGTGGGGTGTTGAGATCTCCTACTATATATGTATGTTTTTTGATGTCTATTTTCAGGGATGATAGTAATTGTCTTATATATTTTGGTGCTCCTTCATTTGGGGAGTATATGTTGATTAGGGTTGTATCATCTTGCTGAATTGTCCCCTTTATCATGATGTCCCCTTTATCATGATAGTGTCCATCTTTGTCTCTTTTTACATTTTTTAGTTTGAAGTCTATTTTATCTGATATAAGTATAGCTGTCCCTGCCTTCTTTTTTGGTCCGTTTGCTTGTAGGATTTTTTCCCAGCCTTTTACTTTCAATCTGTGTTTATCTTTTGTAGTTAAATGTGTTTCTTGTAGACAGCAGAAGGTTGGGTTCTGTTTTTGGATCCATCTTGCTACTCTGTGCCTTTTTATTGATGAGTTTAGTCCATTTACATTTAGAGTTAGTATTGATACCTTGGCATCTATATTTGCCATTGTATTTATCTTTTTGTGTTTTTATTTCTTGTTTTATTCTGATCTTCTTCTTCATTCCTCTGTTTGTTTTGGTTTTAGGACTTCTTGTAGTATTTTTTGGAGTGCGGGTTTAGTCATGACGAATTTCTGAAGTCTCTGTTTGTCTGGGAAGGCCCTTATGCTTTCTTCATAGAGGAAGGAGATCTTTGCGGGGTAAAGTATTCTTGGTTGGCATTTATTGTCTTGGAGTTTGTTGAATATGTCCCTCCATTCTCTTCATGCTCGTATCGTTTCTTCGGAGAAGTCTGATGTCATCCTGATTGGTTTTCCTTTATACGTTAATTGTTTCCTCACTCTTATCAGCTTCAATATTTTTTCCTTATCCTGTACTCGTGTGAGTTTTACTATCATATGCCTAGGTGTAGTTTTAGTTTTTCTAACATCATGGTAATTTGGAGTTCTTTTTGCTTCTTGTATGTCTATTTTCATACTTGGAAAGTTTTCTTCTATCACCTCCTTTAATATTTTCTCTGCTCCTTGGACCCTCTCCTCTCCTTCTGGGATTCCTATGGCTCTTAAATTTCCTTTCTTCATGGTGTCAGATAGTTCTCGAATTGTTTTTTTCATTTTTTTCTCTTCGTGCTTCTATTTCCTTTTCCTTTTTGATTCTTTTATTATCTGAGTCTTCAAGTTTGCTGACACGGTCTTCCATATGATCGATTCTGCTTTCATTGCTTTTCCCAGTGTTCTTTAGTTCTTCTATTAGACTCTTGTTCTCCTTCATTAGGGTCTCTATTTCATTCTTCAGATTGTTAATTATTTTTTTCATTTCATTTTTTTCCTTGAGTATTATGATTTTGAATTCTCTATCTGAGAGGCAGAGCTCTTCCATGTCATTATTGCTGAGTTCTGATGTTTGATTTTCTTTTTGCGGTGTGTCCTTCCCCTGAGGGCTTGCTTGGTTATTTGTATTTCTCTTTCTCCCTGTTTGGCTTCTGATTTGTTGTAATTGTTGGGAAATTGTGGTACTGGTACTGGCAGGCATCTTTTTGGGGTACTCCTTCCTGGATTTGGAGGGCTGATGGTCTGATAAATTCCAGTCCTGCTAGGCCAAACCACCACTGGGTAGTGATGCTGTGGATATGTTGTCTGTAGAGCTCCTCTTCCTCTGTTTTAGCTCGAAAGGTCTAGAAGGTGTTTGTGTGATCCCCAGCTCCAACAGTGGTGTAGAGGCTGTGCTTTACCAGGGACCGTGATAGTTGCTGTTCTTAGTGTCACCTCTACTCATTTCAGAGAACCCTAGCACTGAGGGCTGTGGTCATTCTGTAGTAGCTTCCTGCCGGCTATCCTTTCCAAACAGGGCTCACTTTTTCAGTTTCAGTGGGCACAAATAGTATTTTCCCTTATTGCACCCATGAGTGCTACAGCTTCGAGCCAGTATTGGCAGTGGTGATGGAGGTGGTGATGTAGGCATGAGGCCTACTCCAGTGCGTGCTAGGATCAGGTCCGAAAACCCGAGGCCAGAGGCCGGGGACTTAACTTGCTCTGTGAAGGCTAACTTCTTGGATTGGCACTCACGTTCTCTCCGTTGGATTGGGTGATGTATGTTGTACCTTTCCCCTAGGATGCTCGGGAGTCTGCTTCCCGAGGGAGGCCTGGGGGCCCAGTCTGGGGTGGCGGCAGTGGAGTGGGGGTGGTCAATCAATCCAGGCTCCCCTCACTCCCTTGAGACCCCTGCATAGTTGCCTGAGGGTGTAATTTGTTCTCCGCAGCTACTCTCCCGTCCAGGAGTTCACCCAGTACAAATGGAGTGCTAATGGTTCCTTGCGTGCGAGAGTTTGCTTCCCCAGCTCTCCTGGGGTTTCAGCCAGCAATGGCGGTAGTGTATGGAGGTGGTCGATAAAGTGGGGCTCCCGTCGGTTTCTGGGAACCCCTGGAACATGCACCCCGGGGTGTAACTTTCTCCGGGTTGCTTGGCTGCCGTCCAGGAACTACCCGGTATGGGGCGGAGCATGCACGTGGGGACAATTCCTTCCCTTAGGCTACCGAGAGTTCGCTTCCCCGTGCAAGCCTGGGGGCTCAGCCGGGAGATGGCGGCCATGAGTGGAGGCGGTCGCTCAATCCGGGCTCCCCTCAGTCTGGGAACCCCTGGAGAACTCACCTGGGGCTGTAACTTTCTTCGGGTGGCTTGGCGCCTTCCCAGGACTCACCAGGTATTGGGTGGAGCATGCATGCAGGGACGATTCCTTCCCCTGGCGCACCCAAGAGTTCGCTTCCCCATGCAAGCCTGGGGGCTCAGCCAGGCGATGGCGGCCGTTCTTGGCTAGTTTTATTCCCCACCCTGCCCCTAGCAGTTTCTGGGCTTTATCCCACTTAGCCTGGGCCAAAAAAAAATGATCATAATCTTTAGCCTTCAGACAATGTTAACCTATCTGTATATAACTGACATGTGATATTAATGGACACACTTACACCAGCTTATTTTTTTGTTGTTACTGTCCTAAGGCTAACTTACAAAACTCCTCTTTCGCTAATTATTGAATATATTCATTTCATGAAAAAAATATTTGGGTGCTTGCTAGTTGACAGGAAACATAGAAAAGCATCACCTTCTAGACAACAGCGGCCCCTCTAGCAGAGGAAGACATATGCACAGCTTTCCTCAGGCTGACTGGGAGTGTCTTCTATGGCTCCTTCTCTCTAACCACAGGACATTACTAATCAATCTGGAGTATTGGGCTATGTTACCTTCTGTTCATCCCTAAGCATTAATTAGTGAATTTGTATCAAGAAAAATAGATTCCATTGTATAAGAGCTCATTATTTTAGTGGTAGCTGGTCATTTAGACCAACCTACTGCTGCTCCCTGAAAATTAATCCATTAAACTATGTTTAAAAAAATAATAATCTGGCAACCACATATTATGGTGTAACTAGGTAAGTGATTATGATGATAACAGATTGTCTTATGAAAAATGTATTTTTTCCATACATGCCTCAGTAGAATTAAAAATGTAAATGACAGGGAAGTAATGTGAAAGGCAAGAATAGTGGGTTCAACATGATTTTTAGGAGGAATTATATTTTCTATGATTTTTGAGGTTTCTCTTCAGAAACTCTAATACACTCTGATTAAAATGTCTGAATAAATTGTCATCACTAAATACATGAAATTTCTGAATCATGATGTATTAGCAACAAAGCAAAATCTGGTTTTTATGTATCATAATTCCTTGAGCTCTTTATTGAACTAATATATCTTGAAACAAAATGAAAAATATAAGCTATGAACCATACTTGGTTAGATTGGAAAGGAACACATTACTTGTAGTTTAGCACTATAATTATATTTTTAATAAACAATATGTCCCTGAGGGTTTCACTTCAGGAGTAATCTCCTGAGAGTCTACCTCAAGACATTAATACATGCATGTATACATAATGTATTATTAATACAAAACTGTAATGTCTTAAGCGCTAAACAAAGTAATTTAGTCCCTCATTTAAAAATGTGTTTATATTATTCCACAGATGACATTATAAGTACATTTAATATTAAGACTAAAATATAAAAATTAAATGCAAAACTACCTCAAACACATTTCCTTAAAGGTAAATAAAAAGGAAAATATAATAACTAAATGAAGTGATATCAAGTAACGTTACAAATATCCTGGTGAAAAAAATGAAGAATGCTACCTTATTTCAGATAGAAACAAAATTATATGTGGAATTTAGCTCTTCCAACTAGTTTTTTTTAAAACACAACTGAAAAGAAGACAGAAAGAAAGGGAATTTACAAAGGAAAATGTTTCACCCTATGAAGGTGCTGTGGTGACTCTAGGAGTTCACCAGGGAAGAAAATAATTCCCCACCCTTATGGAATTGACATGATTGTAACAGATGAGAACAGAAAAAATACAGCATTACAAATAGTGATGAAACAACCAACCCACTGCCGTACAAATAGCAAACACTACTCACCATCAATTCCCAAAGATAAATGTGCAAAATTTTTTTGTTATTTGCCCCAATATTTTCAATGTTAATTACTATGGAGAGGACAAAAATAAGTGACATTATAAAAGTTTAAAAAGTCTCACCTAGGTCTTATAATCACTGTGAGCTATCATTTTCCTGACCCCTTTTTCCTTAAGTCTTAACAGAGCCAGTGTTTATTTCAGATTTAAAAAAAATTATAAAGAATAAGAATCCATTCTAAGGATGGCTTCTCTTAAACCCAGTGATGATACCACACAGAATGTACGGTACTAGTCAACACAGAAAATAAAGGTCGACATAGGTAGCATGGTTGGCATATTCAATCTGGTCTTTTAACTGCCAGTTCCAGGTTCCATAAAATCAATTCAGTGGAGACAGATATTGATCATGAGAACAGCTAAAGCAAAGAGATCAACTCTGTCTATTTCTCCTCATTTTTCCAACAGCTCTTCAAGGTCAGGGAACATGTCTATTTTATTCTGTAAATCTTCATTAGGTCTAGGACAGGGCCATCCACAAAGGGAGGCTCCCAGGTATGCTAGAGGGAAGAGAAGATTTTAGAGGATTCAATGAGTTGTTTTCACTGAAAGTGAATGCAGCATCTTGGGACAGTGAATAGACAAGACAGACTGAAAAATAAAACAAGCCTGTGAGAAAATAGGAGAGATGAGACTGGACCTGCTGCTCGAGAGTAGGCTAAGAAAGACCTGGAAAGCCAGGTCAGAGAATTGGAACTCTGGAGAAAATAAAAAATCATTAAAAAGTATTCAAGGTGAATTTTTTTTCCTTATACCAGAAGGAAGCTACAGAGAGGCATGATGGATGGAATTTAGGTAAATTATCAGGATGTGATCAAAGAAAGTAGAAAGGAATAAGGGACAGAAGTATGATAATAATGGAGCCACAATAATTAATAGTGCAAAGAAATATGAAGAAGGTGAGGAAACCAAAGATGACTCCAGGGTTCTCACCCATTTGGATAAAAGAATAGTAATGCCACTAACAAAAGGAATCTCAAAAAAATCAGGAAGGCAGTCAATCTGGAGCAAGGTTGATGAGTTTGATTTCAAACATTGATTTTGAAGTGAGTCTGAAGATATAACTAAAAATATTCAATCAACAATTTAGGATGTTTTGGAATTTGTAATCTGCTTCCTTTTTTTAAAGATTTAATTAGCTTCATTAAATTAAAAACAAAACGTGGTACTTTTATTTAGTGAAGTACAGAAGTCAACTAAAATAATAAGGGAAATAGCCATCACCAGATATCAATGACTTAATCAGGAAACAATTAGAAATTCAGAGCTGGAGCTGAAAAAATGAAATAGGTCTAGAAAAACATATATATGAAGGTCCCCTGCATATAAATATTGTTTAGTTTCATCTGTGGGCCAGGCACTGTGCTTGGTGCAGAGTGATAAAAGTAACAATAGAGAATCCAGAATGCTATTAAGAAGGTGGAGGGAAGTTATAGGAGCCATGGGATATGCTCTAAAGCTACATTTGCACAAGAAAAACACTAGTTTGTTTTTTTTTAAGATTTTTTATTTATTTATGCATACAAGAACTGGAGTGTAGGCTAGACGTTTTGGGGGTAGGGGGTGAGAGGATTCACCATAGTCAGTGTGGGGAGCAGAACAGGCAGATCCACTGAAATACACTTCTGAGGGGAGCAGCTGGAGAGATAGGAGAGGTCTGCTGTGCCATGTGAGTTAGCTCCCTGGCAGGGGGTCGAACTCATGCTGAGTGGCTGGCAACAGCTTGATAGTGCTGAGACTTTTAACCCCTGCACCACCAGGGAGGCCCACACTGTTTTTAATTTGACTGAAAGATTTTTTGAAGTGGCTGAAGGAAGGGCTAAAAGAGATAACAGGAGGAATAAAATCCCCTTTCAAAACACCCCTTAACCGTGAAAATGGTGCTGAACAAATGAGACCTTATCTCTACCCTCATGCAACTTGCTGTTTAGTCTGGAAAGGAGAAGGCAATGAAGGAAAAGAAATCATACAAAAGAATAATTCAAATGGAATAGGGACATTGATAATTTGTAAAAATCAAGGAAGGCCTTCTGAATAAGTGACATTTGAGCTAGTTTGAAGGATGAATTGGAAGAAACAGATTTCCAGAGAGAATGGTATGGGCAAAAGCCCCGAACAGAAAAGTTTCTTCCACCTTCAAGGACCACGGGTAGAGGCCAGATGGCCAGATCAGAACTAGCAAAGGGGACATGCCACAAAATTATGTTGAAGTAGTAGGCATTTTACAGATGAAGAAACTGAAGATCAGAGAGATTCGATGACATATCCAGACTTACCCAGGTGAAAACTAGGAATCAGTTACAGAACTCAGGTCAGTTTGACTCAAAAGCTATACTCCTGACTCGCGCGCTCCATCTCATACCGGGTGAGTTCCCAGAGGGCAGTCAAGCCACCGGGAGACAGTTACACCCCCGGGCGCTTGCTCCAGAGGTTCCCAGAAACCGAGGGGAGCCCGGATTGATCAACTGCCCCCACACAAGGCCACCATCGCCGGCTGAGCCCCTAGACTTGCACAGGGAAGCGAACTCTTGAGTGCTCTAGGGGAAGGAACCTCCCCACTCGCGCGCTCCATCTCATACCGGGTGAGTTCCCGGACAGCAGTCAAGCCACCGGGAGACAGTTACACCCCTGGGCGCGTGCTGCAGGGGTTCCCAGAAACTGAGGGGAGCCCGGATTTATCGACCGCCTCCACACACTGCTGTCATCGCCAGCTGAGCCCGTAGGCCAGCTGGGGAAGCAAACTCTCGGACACAAGGAACCATCAGCACTCCATTTGTACTGGGTAAGTTGCTGGATGGGAGATTAGCAGCCAAGAACAAGTTACACCCCCACGCGACTGCGCTGGGGTCTCAAGGGACTGTGGGGAACCCAGGTTGATCGACCGCCCCCACTCTGCGGCTGCCACCTCAGACTGGGCCCCCAGGCCTGCCCCGGGAAGCAAACTCCCAAGCATCCTAGGGGAAAGGTCCAACGTACATTGCCCAATGCAACTGAGAGAACGTGAGTGCCATTCCAGGAGGATAGCCTTCACAGAGCAAGTTAAGGCTCCAGCCTCTGGCCTTGGGTTTTTGGATCTGATTCTAGCATGCACCGGAGTAGGCCTCATGCCTACACCACCATATCCATCACCACTGCCAATACTGGCTCTGAGCCGGAGCACTTGCGGGTGCAATAGGGGAAAATACTGTTGTTGCCCACTGAAACTGAAAAAGTGAGCCCCGGTTGGATAGGATAGCCTGCAGGGAGCTAGCACAGACCAGCCACAGCCCTCAGTTCTAGGGTGCTCTGAACTGAGCAGAGCTGGCACTGAGACCACCAACAATCACAATCCCTGGTAAAGCACAGCCTATTAAGAGAAATAGAGGAGGACACAAAAAAATGGAAAGACATCCCATGTTCATGGATTGGAAGAATTAACATTATCAAAATGGCAATACTACCAAAAGCAATTTACAGATTCAATGCTATTCTGATAAAAATCTCAATGACATTCTTCAAAGAAATAGAACAAATATTGATGAAATTCATACGGAACCACAAAAAAATCTCAAATAGCCAAAGTGCTCCTGACTAAAAAGAAAGAAAATGGAGGGATTACACTCCCAGATTTCAAACTATACTACAAAGTCATAATAATTAAAACAGCATCTTACTGGAACCAAAACAGAAGCACAGACCAATGGAATCAAATGGAAAACCCAGAAATAAATCCACATACCTATGGACAACTAATCTTTGACAAAGGAGCAAAGAATATACAGTGGAACAATGTTAGCTTATTCACTAAATGGTGCTGGGAAAACTGGACTGCTACAAGCAAAAACATGAAGCTAGACTACTACCTCACACCATGCACAAAAACCAACTCAAAATAGATAAAAGACCTGGATGGAAGACCTGAAACCATAAAATTTATAGAAGAAAATATAGGCAAAACTCTACATGACATACATCTCAGCAAATCTTTAAAGACACAACCCAAAAAGTGAAGGAAGTCAAGGAAAAGATAAACAGATGGGACTACATCAAACTAAAAAGCTTCTGTACAGCAAAAGACACAATAATCAAAACAAACAGATGCCCGACTAATTGGGAGAAACTCTTTGCACACAACGCAACTGATAAAGGA
>PVIJ01024869.1:0-11560 GCA_004024925.1 Scalopus aquaticus
TAAAAAGTGTAATTTTTAAACTACAAAGTGTAAAACTACAAAGTGTAAACTAAAAGTGTAATTTTTAAAGATAAAAAGTTAAATGATGCCATTGTTAACTGTAGAAATATTTTTGTCCAAATTTTTCTAACCAGTGAAAAGGTCTAGCTGTGTAATGGAAGAAATAATGGGGAGATAGATGTAAAATATATCCCATGTCTTCCACACTGTATCTTTAGTCTGTATGTGACCCATCTGTGGATTATAGATGCCTGAGCTGGCACTCTAGTTCTTTGACCTTGAGCAAATCACTAATAGGAAAATGAAACCAAATGTACCTATAGGTCCTCCACTGCTAAAATGATCGTTGTATTGTCCTGGCTAAAAATCTAGGTTGTTTAATGATTTGGGTTTTCTGAGGTCTGATCTGTCGGTATAATTGCTGTAATATTTTGCTTTGCAGTTTTTCCTATGATGGCAGGTGGAAGCAGAAGTTACAGACATCTGTGGACTTCCCATTAGAAAATCTTGACCTGTCACAGTATGTTATCGGCCCAAAGAACAACTTGAAGAAATATAATTTGTTTTCTGTCTCAGTAAGTATCTCACTGAACAGAAAATACTTTTGTTCCTTCATGAGGAAAAAAACAGCACTTTGGAATTGACATATTTAAAATAATTCAATTGAATTAATTTTCTGTCTTGTTTGGCACAGAATCACTATGGTGGACTGGACGGAGGTCACTATACAGCCTATTGTAAAAATGCGGCAAGACAGCGGTGGTTTAAGTTTGATGATCATGAAGTTTCTGATATCTCCGTTTCTTCTGTGAAATCTTCAGCAGCTTATATCCTCTTTTATACTTCATTGGGACCACGAGCAGCTGATGTAGCCACATAAAGAGAAGTAGGTGATAAGCTAGTTATCTTTCAAAGGCTAAGCAACACAACTCTTGAAATGCTTAAAAAGATATTGGATAGCTATAGCTGGCCATTAGAGGAATTCTAGGGCAGTGGGAACTATCTTACTATCACCATATACTTCAGGTCAATGCTAGTAAAAAGCTGACTAATAACATGTAACAAGTATGCAGTAAGCACTCTTTACAGGTACCATTTATTTCAAAACAACTTTTTTAGTCTGCTCCAAAGTTAAAATAACTAGCTAAGCGTTATTATTCTTCTGGCCTAAAAAGCATTGTATCCTTTATTTTCTTTTCCACTGTATGGCCTTTTCACATTTCTGAAGCCCAGCTTGATCTACTATGAATACTCTAGAATGATGAAAAGCAGATAGGAATGTATGTGTATATATTTATTGCACACTTGCACATCAAATCGATGTACATAGTATAATACCTGGTCCTTTTTTGAAGCCTAGAACTCAGAGGATTGCTTTTTTCTTTTAGCCTATTCTGAGTAACAGCAGTGCTTTCTTAGGGAAATGACAGGGCAAAGCTATTTTCTGTTGGCTTTGGGCTGTATTTGTGCACTAAATCTTTACTCTGAAAAATAAATGGAAACTTTTCTTTAATTTTTTAAAATAAGAATTTTCATTTACACCTATATTAAAAATCTTAATGGAAGAACGACTTAAAATCCTGTAAGTGTTCTGTCTTTAGTGTTATATATCTAACATAACAGTAGAACTACAGGTTTTAAATACTATATCAACTTAAAATTTACTTTGCTTATTCTGTTTTATCAGGGCTCAGTTCCACCATTACTTCAACTTGACTTCAGAATTGCATGTATTACTTACAATTCTTAGAATTGGAAGTCAGCGTAAGATACAATAACTGAATGCCTAGACTTGTTCTAACTAGAGTAGAATTCCTACAATTAACACTTTGTGGTCCGCTCACGTATTAGTACATGTTTTTGTCACCAGTATCAGGTGGCCACTCACGTATTAATACGTGTTCATCTAGTCTCCGGTTTTTCACTCCACGGTGGATTTATTTGGAACTATTAGGAGCTATTTCTTTGATCGTACTCAGTCTAGAAGCTTTACACATTGTTTTGGTGAAAGTGTAAGGTGTTTTATGAGGGATATTACAGTTTTTTTTAATATCCAGTAGTTCAGGAGTTGTGTTTTATTGAATGCTTATAACATTCACGCAGTGGCACAGAAAATGGCCGGCCCCAAGGGCTGGTAAATTTAAAGGGCACCGGCACACAAAGTGTTAAGATAAAAGGGAATAGGAGTCAAGCACGATTGTAAAGTGAAGTACTTTCTGAACCATCTCTTTACAAAGCAATGTATTAAAAGAGATAGAGGAACTTAAGATTTACTTACCTCAGGGACTCCATGGCTATAAATTAGGCCAATAAAATAGGATCCTAAAGATGAATCTGAAACATGTCACCATTAGTAGACTCTCAGGAGAAGACAAGGATGGGATTTGAAGCTGAAAGTTGATAACATTTCTTGTTCTACATTAACCTAAGATACTTAGAGCTTCTTGACTACATTATCAATTAGAGCCACTTGAGCAAAAGTTATACAATTAAGAGACAGGATAATCTACCATAATGTTGTATTTTGAAACTTGAGCTCATAGAACCTGTAGTGCTTTGAAGGACTCCTACTAGCACTGCATTATGTTCATGTTGCCTTTTCCAATAGACCATGACATATCTGATATTAAACTTATCTTTCACAGGTTGCATAATTATGCAAGAAAACATTAAATGTCAGTGAAACAAGCAAGAGTTTAATGACAAAGCAAACCTGAAGTACTAGTTTCTGGTTGCTTGTTTTGCAAATTTCAGAAAACACCATTTTTCTAGCTCTTGCATTTTTGTATAGGTATAGAAAAGGGCTGGCAGCTATAGAACAGGAGATAAGCTGTAGCAGTTTGGACTGAAGTATCTGGAATCTCACTGACTCGTGTGTCATCAAAGCTATACCAGGCCTGGGTGACAGAGTTCTTGCAGAAAGCAGTGTAGTGGCCGCCATCCAGATCACCAAAGTGGTTCTAGGAGAGGAAGGAATATCAGAGTATTCATTTGTGCATACTGACAACTGGAATAGAAAAGGTGGGGACATGGAATATTTTTCATAACTTTGTTATACTAAATTAAAAGGAAATGATAATTTTAAATCATACATATAACCTGCCTGCTCTATTTAGCATTTCATTAGAACTGCTCCTATGTTGAGCCTACTTTTAATAGAATCTTTGAATAAAATAGGGTATTTGACAATATCTGAATAATATTTATGAACTTAATACATTGAGCGCTTACTGTACAGACTATTGAAGAAATATTTAAATGCAAATAATCAGCCTTCCTAAATGAGCTTATAGTTTAATTTTATAGATAGGCCAAAATAGACATTTTAGCAACTGCATAATGCTACTGCATAATTTGAGATCTCATCAATCACCTAGGGTCCAAAAGAGAACTTTTCCATGCTGCTGTTCCCATGTCTTTCAAAACTTCCCTTTACTGGGTTAAGAAACAAAGACATTGGAGAACCTCACTTCTCAAAAGGTGGTATGAATAGAGCAGGGGTTGACAAACCATAGCTGATGAGTTTTAGAACACATTTTATATTTTTATGTGGTTGGGAAAAATCAGGAATATCAGTATTTTGTGACATGGGAAAATTACATGAAATTCAGATTTCCATGTCCTTAAATAAAGCTTTATGAGAAAACAGCCATGCTCATTGGTTTGTTTTTCAATGGCTGCTTTTACACTACAGTAAAACTGATCACATGCAACACAGACCAAATGGCCTGCAAAGCCTAAAGTATTTACTTTTTGCAGATTATTTGCTGACCCTGATGTGTAACGAGAAAATGGGTTTTTATAGTCAATTCCTGCTATGAATTCAGCTCTAATACTGCCTTAATTATTTAATCATTTTGAATTTTTAATCCCCCTCTCTATTTAAATAGGGTAATAAGACTTGATTTGTCTTATATAGCTATTATTAGATACTCTTATATTACAGAACTAGCACATAGGAAGTACTTATTACATGTTCCCTTAAACCTTTGTCTTCCCCATCTTGCCTGTTACATGTTAGCGAAACTATTCCATCAAGTTTGGTAAATTGAAAGCTTTGTGGTTATAAAACTAAGGAATGTTGGGTGACACAGGGTAGGTACCCTCTGAAATATATAACTAAGTACTGTGTAGTGAGCATATCCCCAGAGGCCAAAATAGAGAAAGTTAAACAGAAACATGATACATGGTTGATGTATGGGAGTGAGGACAGTTCGTTTCCTATAACCAGAGTGCTTAGGTTTTAAAGGTCACACAGTTACAATTATAGAACCCTACAAGTTGAGTTGGATAGCAATTCACACACATAGTCAGGATTCTTAGAGATTTGTCCCCAATAAAAGACTACACTAGGGAAAGAAAAGGATCCATACTCTAGTGCTTTGTCATAGGTTCTGTAAAGAATAGAATTTCGATGAATTTGCTACCACAGACCTACCTTCTCATCACTTTGGGATTCAAATTTCTACTACCTGTGGATTTAATACAAAGAGCTGTGAACTTCATGTGAAAAAATTTTTCAAGTTCTTGACAGAAGGAAAAAAATTACTTTCTGGATCAGTGTTGCAGAGGATACTCAAATACATAACGCTAATGAAAACACCCAGGGGAACAAGTCACCATGAATAAGAATCAGAAGGCAGTAAATAGCAGAATTAGTAGATTTAAGAAAGGCAGCAAACAAAATAATGAAATAGAACTTCCAGAAATAAAAAACATTAAAATTAAAAATCTAGTGTAGAGATTAAATAGTACATAGAATTGGAGAGAATGAATGTAAAAATGAAACTGGGGAAATTACTCTGAATGCGATGTAAATGATGGAAAATTGAGTAACATTCAGTATAGACCTCGAAAGAAAGAATAGAGCATATAGGAGCAAGACAATGTTAAAAGTGATGATTAATTAATGAAAAACATGAATCTTCAAACCTAGGAAATGCCACAAACCAAGCATAAAAATACTGCAGGACAACAAAAATCAAGAAAAATGTTAAAAGTAATCAGAAAGTAAAGACACTAACCTGTGAAAGAATAATAGATGACAGAACTACTCTGTGGCAGCCAGAAATAGCTTTAAAATGATAGGGGTGGGGGGAACTTCTTAGTATATATAGTTTCTAGCTAAGTTTTCAAGAATCAAAGTAAACTAAATTTTCAGTAAAAAACTAGGAAAGACTTTAGGGTAACAGATCCTCACTGAATATATCTACTGAAATGTCCTACATGAATAAATAAAACTGAATAGAGAAGTGATACGTCAAAAATAATGCCTAGCAAGAAAAAATTGGTAAAGATCCAGGCAAGTCTAAATCAACATGAGCTGTATAATACCAGAATAAATAATGCCTACTTTGGAGGTATATGTAAGGGTAAAACCAAAAGCCTGGAAAACTGCAATACAATGTTATAAGATTCTTCCATTTGTTAAGAGTATGGGTATCATAATTAACTTTAGACTTCAAGTCAAATATGAAAGCTGATGCTTTAAGGTTAATTGCTAAATAATTGAGGGAAAATAGACTAAAAACAGGTTAGGCAAGAAAAAAAGATGGGGGAGGAAATGAGAAAAATCAAATTAACAAAGCACAAAATACCAACCTAAGTTCCATTTAACAAACAAATGGATAAAGAAATTGTTAAAAAAAAAAAAAAAAAAGATGAAATGGTGGCTTTTGAGACAAAATGGATGGAATGCCAGGTGATGATGTCAAGGTGATTGATAAGGCCTTTAAATAGAAAATGAAAGATACTGGATGGCTCCATTCATCTGTGGAATATAAGCAACCAAAAACATACACAGGCACAATACAGTAAGAATAAATCTTGAATTTGATGATTACCAGAGGGAACCGTGGGTAGGGGATGGGTGGTGGAGTCTATTGGCACTGGTGGTTTGGTGGAGTATGAGTGGAACATGCACATATAGAGGAGCAAAAATGTAACCCCCAAATTGAAATTAATGAATTTTTAATTAAAAACACAAAAGATGACAATTCCAAATTACTAATTGAATTATATGGAAATACTGTGAAATTTGCTAGTCACAGAATAGATTTCTTAAAAATCCAGTTCTACATTCTGTGCTATGTATCATTCAGAATTTAGGTTGAATTTTAAAGCGTAGAGTCTTAGAAAAAGCAGTTCAAGATGGTAACAGACTAGGCTCACCTCCTCCACAGACATACCACATACTGTGTGTGGAAGAATTTCTCTGAAAGATTGAGAATAAGCTGACTCAATGAAAAGTAACAAAAAGACAACACAAAAAATGGGTAGGAGAGGTAGAGATATCTTGCCACAAAACCCCACTCCCGATGTAGCAACCCACATCAAAAGGGAATTCACAAATATGTAGTTTCTCCCCCGAGGAGTGAGAAGTTCCCCAGTCCCTGGAACTTGCACTGAAAAAAAGGGCCCCCCAAATTATCTTTGAAAATCAAAGGGACCTGAGACCAGGAGACCCAAACGTGCTGGAAAATAGAGACTGTTTTTTTAAGATCAATAGTACTACTTAAGACCCAAAACAAAAAAAGCTAAGTATCACCTAAGTGATACATAAAGAAGACCTATGACCTAATCTTTAAACACCTACCAGGACAAGGGACTATTCCAACTCTTGTGGGACAGAGGCACTGCGAGGTGCCATTTTTGCATTTACACTGAACTTTACTAGAGCAACATTTAAGGACTTCCCTTGACTTGCTAGAGTTAGCTGACTCCCCATGTGCCCTACCCTCATGGTGGTGTCCCATAGCTGCAGCAGCTCTCAGAATGTGGACTGGGGGTGCAGAAGAAATGTGTTTTCTTTGGCCTTGTAATAGCCTACCAGTACCAGCCAGAAGGGAGACTATGCATTCCATTAGAACCCCAGTTCTTGAAGTTATTCCTGGGACAGTTTTAGAGTGATTTCAAAATTAAGTTGCTGCCAACTTAAAGTAGAATGTTGTGTACAAATGATACTGCATGTGAGCCTTATGGTAGGCACAAAGCAAAAACCTAAAGTAGAAATAAAACAAAATGATAAAGGATCTAAACATTAAGCTATCAAACCTGAGGAAGAGAAAGGAACAGAGAGAAACTACCAAAAAGCCAGAAAACAAAATGGCAATAAATAGCATCAATAATCACCTTAAATGTAAGTGAACTAGATTCTCCAATTAAAGGGCAGAGGCTGAATGTGGGGGAGGAGGGTATCTCCTTTATATGCTGACAGAAACACACAAACACAGAAAATAAGAGATGGAAAATATTTCCTGCAAATGGAAACAGAAAAACTTGTAAAGCCATGCTTATATCATATAAAACAATACTTTAAAGCAAAGACTGCAATAAAAGGGAGAAGAGGGTGTGGTATAATACACAATTGAAGGGTGTGATCCTATACCTCTAAATTATGTACAGTGTTCTAAATTTTACCTAAATAAAAATGGGGGAGTATATTAGGAATTGAAAAAGGAGTCCATTCAACAAGAAACTTTGTAAGATGTTTATGCACCCAACAGGAACACCTCAATATATGAAACAAATAGTAAACCTACGGGGAGAAAATTGACAGCAGTAAAATTGGGGTACAGCTGCCAAGCAGCCAGGAGGTGCTCTGAGCTTACTTCCAAACATCTGCAAATTAACATGTCTACCTGTTCCCTCAGGCTAAACCTTCCAACCCCAGTAATCCCTGAATCTTTAATGTTGATGTGGGAGGGTAGTTGGTCACATTGTCTTAGAATTGTTTGCAGATACTTTGTCCAAAACTGCATCAGACAAGTCAGATAAAATCAAACAAAACAAAACTTTAAAGCAAAGACTTCAGGGCCTCCCTGGTGGCGCAACGGGTTAAGTCTCAGCACTATGAAGCTATCCAGAGCCAATGAAGCACAAGTTCAATACCCAGCCACGGAGCTTCACACTTGGCGCAGAAGACCTCTCCTGTCTCGCCCGCTGCTCCCCTCAGCAATGTACTTCAGTAAATCCGCCTGTTCTGTTCCCCACTCTGTCTCTGGTGCATCCTCTCAAACCCCCCCTCCCCCCACCTCTGGCCTACACCCCAGCTTGTATGCATAAATAAATAAATCTTTTTTAAAAAGTAAAGCAGAGACTTTAATTAAAGGGAAGAAAGGGTATTACTGCCTTGGTGATGCACAAGACTGCATCAGAATCTTGGTGCTTATAAACTGAAGACGTTAAATTGGAAGGGAGCAATTGACAGATGTTAGGAGACTCTTGGAAAAGACTATCAACTACCAAACGACTGTACTATGGGGCTCAAGGATAGCAAAGATTAAAATACAATCAAGTACTGGCTGACCTTAAGAAAGCTCAGGAAATGGCACCAGAAGATAAGGCTATTCAGGCTGAATTACTGAAAGTTAAGCAAAAGATAAAGGCACAAAAAGATAAAGAGAAGACATGATATGCAAAAATGTTTGCTTAATAAGGAATTCAGTTTGCTTAAATATATACATTGATTGTACACAGGCAATAAAACATAAGGGATTTTATGTGTATTTTATATAGTATAGTACATATATACATATAATAGTATAGTATAGTACATATGATCCCAATGTATTGATACTTCAGTTCTCCATCATTTTCAATTTGGGAATATTGATAAGGGATTCACTCTTAATAAAACAGTGCTATAAAATACAGTGAAGTTGATTTTTTTAAATGTCTGCTTGCATTATTCACAAAGACTACTGGTGTCCAACCTATTTTTAAATTCTTTTCTTTTAAATATTTATTTATGCATACAAGCTGGGGTGCAGGCCAGAGGTGTGGGATGGTGAGAGGGTTCACCTGAGACAGAGCGGGGCACAGAACAGGCAGATTGACCAAAATATACTGCTGAGGGGAGCAGCAGGCGGAGCAGGAGAGGTCTGCGGCACCATGTGGGCATCTCCCTGGCAGGCATCGAACTCCACAGCGCTGCGCTTAACCCTTTGCGCCACCAGGGAGGCCCTATTTTTAAATTCTAAAAGACATGGCATTCTGTATAAACACATGAAAACTTAAAACAAAAAACAAAAAGCCTCCCTAGTGGCTTAGGCGTTAAGTCTCAGTGCTATCACCATCACTGCCTGAGTTCAATCCCTAGCCAGGGAGCTAACCCACATGGTGCAGCAGACCTCTCCTGTCTTGCCCACTGCTCCCCTCAACAATGTATTTTAGTAAATCTGCCTGTTCTGCTCCCCACTGTGTCTCTAGTGAATCCACCTCCGCACCTCTAGCCTACAGCCTAGTTCTTCTATGCAAAAATTAAAATATGTATATACACATATATACACATAAACGTGTGTGTGTGTGTGTGTACATAAACAGTAGGAAGCTTTAATGCCCTACTTGTATGTATGGACAGATCATCCAGACAGATAATAAGGAAACATCAGCATTGACACATTAAAGCAGATGGACATACTAGATATATACAAAATACTACTTCCAGAAATATACACGTTCTTCAAGAGCACATGGCACATTCTCCAAGACAGACCTGGGAGACCACATGTAGGCTACAAAACAAGTCTAAATAAATTTAAGATGACTGAAATCATGTCAAACGTCTTTCTCGCCACAATCAAATAAAACTAGAAATCATACGAGAAACCTGGAAATAAAGAAACAAACATCTGGAGATTAAACAGCATACTACTGAGTGAGTACTGGGTCAACAAATGGAAGAAACATAAAAAGATCTTGAGACAAAGTAGAAATTTGACATGTGGTTCTAAAGTGGTTCTAAGCAAAAGTGGTTCGAAGAGGGAAGCTCATTGCAATACAGGCTGACCTTGAGAAACAAGAAAAATCTCAACATAAAGTAACCCCAACAAAAGAAGCATGTTAGCAGAAGGAAATAAAAAAGATCTGGAATAGAGACTAGAAGGACAATAGGAAAAGTCAATGAGAGAAAGGGTTGGTGTTTTGGAAACCAAATTGACAATGCTTTAGCTAGACTCGCAAAAAAAAATAAAAAATAAAAAAATTAAAAAAAAATTGTAATTGAAAGGGAAATCAGAAATGAAATAGAATAATCCAACAGAAATATAAAGGTCATAAAAAACCCCTATGAACAATTACACACCAACCAATAAATTGGGCAATTTAGAAGAAATGGATAAACTGCTAGAATCATATAATCTTGCAGCACTGAATTAGGAAGAAATAAAATCTGAATAGACCAATTACCAGTAAGAAAACTGAATCAGAAATCAAAACTTCCCCCTCAAATAAAAGTCCAGGACAGAGGGATTCACTGGGGAATTCTACCAAACATTTAAAGGTTTAATACCTATATTTCTTAAGCTTTCCAAAAATTTGATAAGGAGAATATACTTCCAAACTAATTTTCCAAAACCAGCATCACTCTGTTACCAGACGGGACACCACACACACAAAAATAATGAAAAGGCCACTGTTACTATTGAACATAGAAAATTCTCAAAATATTAGCTAAACCTAATTTAGCAATACATTTAAGGGATCATTCAACACAACCAAGCGGGATTCATTCTAGGGATGCAAAGGATGGTTTCAGCATTCACCATGTAATACAACAAAAAGAGGGGTAAAACTCATGATCATCTCAATGGATGCAAAAATGAATTTGAAAAAAGCCAACATCCATTTATAATAGAAACTCAACAAAGTAGGTATAGAGAAAACATATCCAACATAATAAATAAGAGATCAAAGAGTCACCTGGCAGAATCAGGCTGGGATCCAGTCAAGGGTTTATTAGAGAGGATGACTTGTGAGAAACTTCATTAGTTCCTTGGAAATTATCAAGCAAGTATGCAGAGTTTGCACCCCCAGTCCAAGCAGTCATGCAAAACTTGCACCTCTGGTCCCTTAGAAGTGGCATAGCACAAGTGGAGGTGGTAGCAGGGCCAGACAACACAGCACATACCCTTCTCACATGCGTCGGGCATGCCAGACCATTGCATTCTGGAGCGGGAGTCTTGTGGGCCAGAGCTAGCCCCTCTCACTGGGAGCCCAAAGGATCTTCCCATGGCCTCAGGCAGATTAGAGCCATATTAGATTATTTGTGTCTCCTCATAGAAAAGGGTATTATTTGCAGTCTGTGGCTATGATATACAAAACCACACCCCCACCCAGGATCAAAACCAGGAAAACTGAATGTTCACATTAACCAGAATTTGAAGCACCTGGATCTTAACAGGTGTTAAGACTCTGGGGTAAAGCTCCTTATTCAAAAAGCAAAGAAAACAATTCTCAGCTTGTGATCCTGTCTCAACTATAGTCCTCACCCAGCATTGCATCTACCGGCCAGACCTCAGCCTAGGGATTGAGGCTGGCACAAGGCTATGTCAGACATTTTTGCTTAAGAGTTGACCTAGGGAAGGGGGACCATTGTGGATTCCCCACCACACAATTCAGGTACCACAGCACTATAGAAATATTGAAAGTCTATGAAATAATAGTTAAAGACCCTAGGTAAGAAGCCTAGAATTATCCCCAGCTTCTGTTAGGTGTGATATAAAGACAATTTATCAGGATAAGAAAAGGAAACTCCCTATTACAACCCATGACAACTAAA
>PVIJ01024870.1:0-11558 GCA_004024925.1 Scalopus aquaticus
AAAAAAAAAGATTAATCAAAGGCACATAACCTCTTGAATTGGACTGCAATTTTCACATTAAGCTTATTTTTTTGGAAATATCAGATAGCGTATGTATGTGTGTGTATATATATGATGCTTTGACTCAGATGAGGCTACACTAAACTTAAAATTTGTCTACTGTGAGTAAGAAACTGAATTTTAGGGGCCTCCCTGGTGGCTCAACGGGTTAATTCTCAGCACTATGAAGCTATCAGCAGCCACTGCAGCAGGAGTTCGATCCCTGGCCAGGGAGCTGACCCACGTGGCGCAACAGACTTTTCCTGTCTCACCCGCTTCTCCCCTCCGCGGTGTACTTCAGTAGATCTGCCTTTTCTGCTCCCCACTGTCTCTGGTGATTCCTTTCACCCCCCACACCTCTGGCCTACACCCCAGTTCTTGTATGCATAAATAAATCTTTAAAAAAAACTGAATTTTAAATTTAATTTAAATTCATTTAAATAGCCAGCTATGGTTAGAAGCCACCTTCCTGATCTAATAAATTAAGAAAAAAATTGTGGAAAAAGGCAGAGAAGCTAATATAATTCAGTACTTCTATAGGATTTGGGCCTACACTGGCAGTTAATTCTCACAATACCTTATGAAGAAGATATTATCCCAGTTTCATAATTAAGGAGACCAAGGAGTATAGAGGGTAAAAAAATTGTCCAAATTGTCCAAGGTTACAAAAGGCAGAGCCAGGATTTAAACCCAGGTCTGTCTGGTCTTTCTAATTTCAAAGTCCATTCCCTTTATCTTATAAGGTGTGGATATAATTTAGTCTTGCCGCTTGGCTCCAGGTACAAATGAGATGATGATTAAAATTGAATACCAACTAACACAGGTAATCGGAAATTTTTAACTGTTAATTTGCATTAACAAATGGATATTTGGAAGCTCTGATATAATTAAGATTCCAAGTGCTTGGTGATAATTTTCTCTATTAGGATGTACAAGAAGAATAATAAATGGCCAGGAACAAAGTGACCCAAAGAGTCAGTGGGAAGTTTTGTTTACTTGCAGCCAAGAAACCATTCCTAACATTGGATTACATCATGCATTGGTCAGAATTCTCTAGGCAAACATAACTAAAAGGATGTGTGTATGTGTGTAAAATTTGACTTATGTGGTTGTGTATGTAAGTCCAAAAGCTGTAGGGCAGGAGAGCAGGCTGGAAACCCAGCAAAGAGTTGATGTTATAGCAGGAATTTAAAGGCATCTCCTCCTCAGGCAATATCTTAAGTCTTTCAACTGATTAGATTAATCACACCCCCATTACAAAACATAATCTGCTTTAGTTAAAGTCTACTGTCTTAAATGTAAAGCTCATCCAAAATTTATCTTTATTGCAACATCTAGTCTTAGTATTTGACTAAATATCTGGGTACCATAGCTAAGCCAAGTTGACATAAAATTATCACACAGCATAAGCACATCTGTTGCCTACTGAAGAACTCTGAAGTAGGCAGTTTCAAGTTTCAGTCAATGACATCCAGATATTCTGATTCTTTTGGACTTTAACTCAAGGTCATAAGATGAATGTCATGCCACATTGTCTAATGCACATTGTAAATGAGGGAACAGAAGGTTAAATGGCTGATCCAGGGGCGTGGTTATGGAAAAGTGATCTGAACCTAAGTCATCTAAGAGCAAGTAAGATGTAATCATGCTTTCCTTCAAAGAAATTAATTTATTTATGAAATTTTAGAAAGAACTCAGCTCTACTATTTATACCCAGATCACTTACAATCTTATCAGTAAATTTGAAACTCCAAAGAAGGGGATACTGTGGAAGCCCAAAGTCAAGGACCACACTTAACCCTTCCCTGCTTCAGTCATTTCCCTTCAGATGGAATAAGATGAACCTGTCCAAATCAGTTTCCTTATTTGTAAAAAACGAGGGGAATGAGATACATAGCTTATTTAATTCTAAAGTTCTATGAATTCTAGAAGCCAAGGCTAGAACCAGTAGCTAAGTCTCTATATTGCCACTGAGAAATGCAAGAAGTACTTTTTTAAGTTAAGCCAGTATCTGTTCAGACAACTTAATTAATATAACATTTTATTCACTTGCCTGTTTTAACCAGAGCAGATATTTAAGAATTATGTTGTTTAACTGGCATTATATCTTCAGTCCCATCAGACACAACAGTCCTCAAGGATGTCCATTTTCCAAACCCATATTTCCTGTGAAAAGGTTCCTGGGAAACTGGATTCTCCTCATAGTAGGGTATACTCTCCCTAGGATGGCATGTCCAGACATTTTTTCCGCCTGATTAGTTAAGTGTACAGCTTTTGTATGTGAGAAAAAAAAATGTCCTTAGCTACTTCTTATATATACTTCTACATTTAGGAAAGCAGTTGGCATTATTAGGCAATTATTTTTTTTAAAAATGCCTTAAACCCAAACCCAGAATTTAATAGCTAAAAGGAAACTTTTCAGCATATTATTTTAAAAGCATTAATGTTCCTTTCCTTGACTGTGTCGAGATAAGATACTAGTTCATCATCATTAACATCATAATTGTTGCTGTTGCTAGTCCTATCAAACACTCAATATGTATTAAATACTTACCACAGATAATCCCTTTCTCTTTTGAGCTTTGCAACAACTCTATGAATATAGGGACAATTGTAATCTCAATATTACAAATGAGGAAAATGAGAAGGCAGGGAAATAACATTAAATAAATCAGTATTGAGTTCAGGGGTAAATTCTTAGGGGAAATAGTGGGAAATCATTGGTAGATGAACTTTCTACTGATATGTATAACAATTTGACTTGGGCTCCAATTTTCAGTCCCTTAACAAATTTACTGTTGCCACAACACATATTCTTGAAGGCCCAGAAAACCTTGCATATTGGTTAGCTATAGCAATAAGAATTTTATATAATAACATGCCTCAAAACTCAGTGAAATAAGATGCTGTTGGGCACCATACAGCTGCATCCATGCTCCTCTAATAGGTCCTATCATGGGTGAGTCCATGTTAAGAATTTGCTATAAAGCTCCAGCATCACCAGCCTCAACTGGTGAGACCTCAGGCCCACCTTGGGGAGAGAGCCAGAGTGCTCAGGGACCTCGTGACCTTCCACATGAGAAGCTGTCAGTCCCAGCCAGGCCAGTAGAAGTCTTGCAAGCTTAAGCAAAATTTTACCAGCCTCAGCCAGAACAGACCACCAGAAGTCTTACAAACTTCTGCAAGACACAGCCAGCCCCCACCTGGACCGGTGAGACCCAATAACCATTTCAGGAAGAAAGCTACCCAGACACCTCACAACCTTCTCTGAGAGAACCTGCTGGCCCCTGCCCAGACCACAGAGATCTAGCAGTTGAGACCAATGTTTGCTCTCACCTACAAAGGCCCTGTGACTTCCCACAAGATCCACACTAGCATTTGCATAGACTGGTAGAAACCAGGATCCAAGTCAAGGAGTAAACCAGAGTAGCCAGAGACCCCTCAACCACCTTACACTCCACCAGCAGCTCACCCACATAGATTCTCACCAGCCCCAACAGCCCAGCCACCCACCTGAAAAACCCAGGCCCAGGTAAGATCAATTAGAGGTAACATTCACCAGCCCCAACTGTCCTGACAACCTATGTTGTGCACAGGAAAACACCCAGAATTAGAGGGAGAGACATACCCATGCCCAAAACCTGAGAAATAAACAGAGAAAACCTGAAAATAAACAATGAGGAAAAAAAATACAAATGGACAAGCAAGTCATGAGGTCAAGGATAGAAAGAAAATCAATCTCCAGAACCTAACAACACTTACTCAGAAGAATCTTTTTGCTTGTCAGATGAAAAATTCAAAATTGTCATAATTAAAAACTCAGGGAGTTTGAAAAACAGATCAGAGATACATGAGAAGATGCAGAAAGGGAAAAGAATGCTGAGAAACATAATCAACAAACATAATGACTGAAATTTTAAGTAAGAAAATAAAGGAATGGCAGAAAATAAAGAGATCAATGGAGGAGGTAAAAAAAATTCTGGAGAAATCCATGGAAATAGAATAAAAAATATGGAAGAATGAATCAGTAATCTCCAAGACACAGATACATAAGAGCCAAGAAAGAAAAAGAGATATAAAGATACAAAAGAGAGATACCAAGGGAAAAAATGAAGAAACACTTCCAGAATTTCCTGACACCATGAGGAAAGGCAATATAAGAGACATAGGAATTCCAAAAGGAGAGGGAAGACAGCTGAAAATCTATTCAAGGAAATAATTGAATAAAACTTCCCAAACTTGCAAAAAGAATTGAAAATAGACATACACAAAGTTAAAATGACAACAAACAATTTTAATTAAAAAAATCTACAGCAAGACACATAGTAGGAAAGTTTCCAAGAGTCTAAGACAAAGAAAAGTAATGAATCTGATGAGGGAGAAGAAAAAGATAACCTATAAAGGAAAAATGATTAGGCTAACACCACACTTCTCTGAAGAAACAATGAAGGCAAGAAGAGAATGGAGTAACATATTCAAAAAAAAACTTCCATTCAAAACAAAAAAAAAAAAGTCAGCCAAGTATGCTATATACTGCAAACCTCTTCTTCCCGTATGAGGGAAAAACAATGACCTCCTCAGGCAAACAAAATCTTCAGAAATTTGCTACAACTAAAACCCACTTCAAGTCTTATTACAAGAAGCCTTAGGACAAAAACCAACAGAGCAATGAGCACAAAGAACTGACCAAGAAATTTAACAGAACCACAAAATGACGAACAAAATGGCAGTAACAGACTTCTACATATCAGTAAGCACCCTAAATGTTAATGGACTAAATTCACCAATAAAAAGACACAGAGTAGCATGCTGGATTAGAGAGCAGAAATCCAACCTCCTGCTGCCTCCAGGAAACACATCTAAGAGCCGAAGACAATCATAGATTGAAACTAAAGGGTTGGAAAGCAATTCTACAAACAAATGGCACCCAAAGCAAGGCAGGAGTAGCCATAATTTTAGCTTTAAAATAGACTTCAAACTACACAGATGGCAAGAGACATGGATGGATTTAGACATGGATATAGTAATCATGGTAATCATGGGACACAGTAATCATGGGACAACACACCAGGAAGACACAACACTCCAATATATAGTCACCAAATGAGGGAGCACCAAATACATTAGAAAACTACTATCGTCTCTGAAACGAGACACTGAAGAAAATACTTAAGTGGTCGGAGTCTTCAACACCCATTCTCACCAATGGACAGTTCAATGAGACAAAAAATAAAGACACAATAGCACTAAACAAAGTTCTAGACCACATAGGCCTAACAGACATCCACAGGACACTGCACCTACAAAAAAGGAGGACAAGAAAAATTCCCATTTTCAGGCATAACCTCAGTTCACTTCAGTGTTAGTGACCTACCATCATCATCCTCTCATTTTCTACTTCATTGAGCAATTCAGCAAATTCCTTGAAGGATTCAGCTGGAAGGACAGAATAAAAGATAAAACAAATTAATCATTTGGCAGTGGCAGAGATATGTATGATAGGAAATTGGGCATGTCCCTTAGAATAAAGTATCAAATATAAAGTCAACAAGAGAATGAGTTTAGAGCCTGCTGAATGTTTCATTTTCTATTTTCTTTCTTTACAATCCTCATATCCAAAAGGTTTTTCTTTCTCTCTAATTTAAAGGAGATATTATTGACATAAAACACTATGACTTTAAATGAACTACATAATGATTGACATAGATACAGAGCAAAATAATTATCACAATATGTTTAGTTATCACTTTATATAGTTGCCAATAATAATCTTTTCCTGTGATGGGAACATTTAGAATCAACTCTTAGCAACATTCATACGTATAATATAGCAGTAAGTATTGATTATAGTTATCAAGTTGGACATGAAGATCCCCCCCCCCAATTTATTTATCTTGTACTAGAAGTTTGTACCTTTTGAAGACTTTCACCCATTTCAACCAGTCCCCATACTCCAACTCTGGGGCAAATTCTATCAATCACAAATCTGATTTCTTTTTCTATGAGTTTGGATTTCTTAGACTTCACATACAAATAAGATCACACAATATTTGTCTTTGCTTGTTATTTTAATTGTGGGGTTACATTTTTGCTCTTCCATCTGTTCACATATTTTACTCACCCTCCAACAAACTACCCATGCCATATCCCAACAGCCTCCTTCCCCCAATCCCTCTTGCCTCCTCCTTGTTCCCTCCAGAAACTATTAAATTCTATCACTATGTCCAACATTTACTGCCATTACATTTTGCCTGTGTATGTTTTTGATTATTTATATTTCACAGATGAGTGAAATAATTCAGTATCTTTCAATTTGTGGCTTATTTAATTCAACATAATCATCTAGAGGTTCATCCACTTTTTCTCCAAAGAAACTATTTCACCTTCTTTCAGAGCTGTGTAGGACTTCCTTGAGTACATATTACACAATTTCTTTGTTCATTCATCTGTTGAAGGGCACTTAGGTTGGTTCCATGACTTGGTAATTGTGGACAGTGCTGCTATGAACATTAGTGTACATAAATAGAGTATTGACTTTTCACATTTTAAGAACAGTTACCTAATAGAACTACTGCTGGATCATACGGAATTTCCATTTTTATTTTCTTAAGAAAACTCCATACTGTTTTCCATAGAGGAAATTTGCATTTGCATTTTGCAATAAGTTGCATTCCCACTAACACTGGATGAGAGTGCCTTTTCACCACATCCTCACCAACATTTGTTTTTTCCATTCTTTTGGATTTGGGCCATTCTCACACAGGCAAGGTGATCTCATTGATTTGAATTTCCCTTAAAATAAGAGATGCAGAACAAATTTCTGTATGTCTGTAGACCACCTCAATGTTTTCTTTAGAAAAGTAACTACTTAGGTCTTTTGCTTATTTTTTGATTGGGTTGTCTGCCTTTTTGCTGTTGGATTGTATACTTTGTTTATTAGAAATTAGTCTCGTCAGATGTGTGAACAAATATTTTTTGATTCTGTAGGCTGTGTTTTTGTTTTCGTGATGGTTTCTTTAGAGATTCAAAATCTTTTTCTTTGATGTAGTTCAATTTGCTAGTTTTTACTTTGGTTCTCCTTGCCATTGAAGTAGAGTTCAAAAATACACATTAGTATAGATGTCTTGTAATGTGTCTGCTATGGTTTCTTTCAAGTATTTTATAGTTTTGGTTCTTATATTCAGAACTTTAATCCATTTTGAATTAATTTTTGTCTATCAAGTTAAGTCTGGATCTAGTTTTACATTTTTTGTTTACATTTTCAAAGAATCAGGTCTTAGTTTCATTGCTATTTTGGACTTTTTGTTTTCTATTTCATTAATTTCTGCTCTAATTTTTATTATTTCTTTCCATCTACCGGTTATCAAATATAATCTTCCTTCCTTTTATAGATCCTTCAACTTCAAAGTGAGATTCTTTATTGAAAATATTTCTTGTGTTTTTCTGCGTGGGCCTATATTGCTATGATTTTAGAGTATTCCATTAGGTCTGATAAATTGTCTTTTGAATTTCATTAATCTTCAGATACTGTTTGATTTCCTCTTTGACCCAAGAGTTGTTCAGAAGCATTTTATTTAGTCTCTACATGTTTTGGTTTATCCCACTATTCATTTTGTGGTTAAATTCTAGGTTTATATCATTGTGATCTGTGAAGCTGTGTGATGTAATTTCTATTTTCACTTATATTCTGAGACATGATTTGTGTCCCAGTATCAATCTATTCTTCTGCCCAAGTGCATGAACGAAGTTCCTCCAGGGAAATTCACATTACTCCCGAGTGCCCCAGAGTGCCTGGGATACCTAACCCATATCCCATTCTTCCAACTGGGGTATTTACTCTCCTAGTCACAGACACCTTTGCTTTCTTTCATATCTTACCCTCAGCAACCACCATACTTAGTTCGAGTTCTCTGTGAGAAAGTCCTGGGAATCTATTGGGGAACTTCTAAGTCTTCCTTTGAGGAAATATTTTTCTTTATAGCTGTTTTTAGGGGAGAAGGTGATCCAAACTGCTCTATTCCACAATGTTGTGGGTGTGATTGTCTAAATTATTTCATTTAACATAATGCCATCATGATCCACCAGTGTTGTCCAAAATGGGAGTATTTCCTTCTTTTTATGGTTAAATAGTATTTCAATGTATGACAACAAATAATATAAAAGTTATATGTAGATACATATAGATATATGTACATATATATGGATATATCTAATTCTATACATACACACACACACACACATATAAACACACAACACATTTTCTGTATCCATTCATCTATTGATAACAAATAGGTTGCTTTTCCACGTCTTGCTATTACAGTTAATACTGCCATGAATATAAAAGTGCAAATATCTCTTTATATGGTGATTTTGCTTCCTTAAGACATATAAGCAGAAGTGGAATTACAGGATCACATTTTCAGTTTTTGAGAAAACTCCATACTGTTTTTCATAGTGGCTGAACAAATTTATACTGCCATCAACAATGCACAAGGGTTGTCTTTTCTTCACAAGCTCACTAGCATTTTTCTCACTTTTGGATGACAGTTATTCTCATAGGTTAGAAGACAGATGATATCATGAGATGTTATCTTATCATGGATTTGAATTACATTTCCCTAATTACTGATCTTGAGGAACTTTTCATATACCTCCTGGGTATCTGAATTTCTTCACTATAAAAATAACTATTCAAGAACACATTTGTAATTGATATATATGTGGTTTTGCTAGTGAGTTGCATGACTTCCTTAAACATTTTGGTTATTAACTTTTTATCATATACAGAGTTAGTAAATGTTTTCTCTTATTTGGTAATTTGGTTTTCATTTTGTTGATGATTTTTTTGCTGTGGAGAAGCTTGTTATTTTGATGTACTCCCACATATTTATTTTTTGAGGTATAACAGACAAATAGCATATTACTTTGAAGTATCAAACAGAGTAATTTGATGTTTGTATACATGGCAAAATGAAACTCAAAATAATTATAGTTATTATCTGTCACCATACATAGTTACAATACTTTTCTTTTTTTTCTTTTGATGAGGACTTTTAGATTTACTTTCTTAGCAAGTTGCAGATATCTAATACAGCACTATTAACTATAGTTTCCATGTTGTACACTACATCTTCATGAGTTATTTTATAACTGGAAGTTTCTCTCTTTTGACCCCATTTATCCATTTCACCACACTCCCCACTACCGCATATTCATTTTTGATTTTGTTTCTTTTGAGGCCAGATCAAAAACTCATACCCAAGGTAAATGTCAATGAGCTTAGTGCATATGTGTTCTTCTTGGAGTTTTATGGATAAAAGTCATAGGTAAAAGAGTGAAAAGGTTACAATGTAGCAAGTCTCTTTAATAAAAACATTAGGGAAAACTGGACAGCCACATTCAAAGAATAAAGCTGTCAATTATTTCACACTATATTAAAATTTTAATTCAAAATGGATTCAAGACTTGGATCTCAGGCTCAAAAACATAAAATACATACAAGAAAACGTAGGCAACACACTCCCTAACATTAGCCTTAGAGATGTGTTTAGGACTCTATTACAATGGCAAGGGGAAAAAAAACAAATGGGACTACATAAAACTAAAAATCTATCACACAGTGAAAGAAACTTGTATGAAAATGAAAAAACACCTTGCTGAATGGCAGTAAAAAATTGCAAATAATATATCCAACAAAAGGTTAATATCCAAAATATAAAAAGAAATTAAAATACTCAACAATTAAAAAATACAAAACCTAATTGAAAAAACGCAGAGGCTCTTCAAAGGAGACATCATCTCCAATTATTAGAGAAAAGCATATCTAAACAATGAGATATTACCTCACTCTTATGACAGTGGCTATTCTCCAAAAGACAAGATCCAATAAGCATTGGAGAAGACATGGAGAGAGGGAAACACTAATATAATTTTGGTGTGAATATAAATTGGTGCAGCCATTATCAAAAACATCATGTATGTACTTAAAAAATAATAAATTCCCTATGATGGATGCACACATCCCATTTATTGGTAAATGATAAAAAAAAAATTCAAAGAGATATATGGAACTATGTGATTATTACAGCACTATTTACAATAGTCATGAAACAGAAACAACTAAACAAAAACAGATAAGTGAATTAAGAAGATGTGGTACGTAAAACAATTTATTCAATGATAAAAAACGAAATCCTGCCATTTGCAACAACATGGATGTACTTAAAGGTATTATGCTTAGGGCCTCCCCAGTGGTGCAGTGGTTAGGCACTGTGCTGTGGAGCTGTCAGCAGCAGCGACGTGAGTTCGACACCCGGTGGGGGAGATTCCCACATGGCGCAGCAGACCTCTCCCGCCTTGCCCGCTGCTCCCCTCAGCAGTGTGTTTCTGTTGATCTGCCTGTTCTGCTCCCCGACTGTGTCTCTGGTGAACCCTCTTGCCACCTCACACCTCTGGTCGATACCCCAGCTTGTATGTATAAATAAATAAATCTTTTTTAAAAAAGGTATTATGCTTAGTTAAATGAGTAAAAGAAAGACAAACACCATAAGTATATTTATATGTGGTATGGAGAGAAAACAGAGGTATTAATGAAAACAAAAATAAACTTATGGACTATAAGAACAATTAGAGGGAACCAGAAGGAAGGGAGAAGATAGATGGGATCAATCAGTTCAAAGGGGACAAAAGTTGAAAATGGTAATTTTCTGATTTTCAGTGATACATACTTAAAACTTACATGGTGTTATGATAGTAATATAATTTTAAAAGAGTTTTTGCACCTATATTCACTGGGGATATTGACGGGTCTCTAAGAGATTTTTTTTAACTAGTATTTCATTTAAGCATATGCTTAGAACTAGTTAGTACTTCTCTCATTACATAGTAAAGCAAAAACATTAGAAATGGAGCAATGGACACGCCCCCAAAACATGGCGGCAAACAGACGCTAGGATCAGGCTCGCCTACAAAAAATCGATTCTTGGAGAAAAATATCCCTAACTTTGAGAGCTGTCTCGAAGAGAACCGGATACCCTACGCAATACAATCGACCCTGGGGGTGCTTTGGACTTAAAAATAAACTGAAGAGTCGGAGTAAAGAGAAGAGAGGGGACATTTAATCCCACACAAAGGAGGAGCAGAGAGGAGAGATGGGCGGACCAGCTTCCTCTGAGAGCCACTGAATACAAGGTTAGAAACTACGGTGAGGTCGGAGGGCTCCAGCCAGCCGACTGGGAGCCGACGCCCACTCCCCCACCCCACGACTCCCCTCTCTTCCAAACAAAAGCCCAGGACCAGATGGTTTCACAAATGAATTCTGCCAAACATTCAAAGACGAAATAGTCCCTATATTACACAAACTCTTTCAAAAAATCGAGAAGGAAGGAGTACTACCAAACACATTCTATGAAGCAAATATTACTCTAATACCGAAACCAGACAAAGACAACACAAAAAAGGAAAATTACAGACCAATCTCCCTAATGAATACTGATGCAAAAATATTTAATAAAATCTTG
>PVIJ01024871.1:0-11556 GCA_004024925.1 Scalopus aquaticus
AAAGAAGATAAACACATGCAATTTGCAGCAACATGGATGGAGTTAGAGGGGACCACACTCAGTGAAATAGCCAGAAAGAAAAAGAAAAATATCGAATGGTTTCACTTATAACAGGACTATAGGGAAACCAAATAGGAGAGAGACACTCGGGTGGGGGGGGAGTGCGGAGGGCTGGCGGGGGGAGGGGAGGATAAGGGCACAAAATGTAATAGACAAGAACACAAGGGACCATGGAGATGGATCACGGGTGAATTGGTGGTGGGCTACCCAAGGGGAATACAAAATGTAAAAGACATAAATAACAATAATAAAAAAAATACGAATGTATTAATATTTGTTCATTAATTTATTAAATGTACTATATTAATGTCAGCTGTTAATAGCTGGATAGATGCTAGATATGTGAGAAATCTACGCACTATCTTGAAATTTTTTTCTCTAAGCCTAAATGTACTCTTAAAATAATAGACCCAGAGATATGGAGTAGCTAGCATGTTGCGAGCAATCTTCCTACTCAACTAGTAAGACAGAACTTATGCACAATAGTAATTATAGCAATGATAAATAATGAGGAAGAAAACAACCAGGAGCAGGAACACACACTGGATTGAGGTTAATAGATGGGTCGGAAGAGGTCAGAGCACATAATAAAAGAACAGTGGATTTCCCAAACATTTTCTGAAAGGGGCAAAATGAACTTCTAAAATTGCTACAAATATAAAAGAAATAAATTCTAGTGAATTTGTTACCTTTTAGTTTTATTTTTTTATAAATTAAATTTTTAATGGAGAAGTCAAGTCAGTAAATGGATTTTGGTGATGGATCATGTTGGTGAATCTTCCTGAACATGAAAGATATGAAAATGCTATTTTTTAAAAAGTACTTCAGTTTTTGTTCATTCTAACTAATACTTCTACATTTTTACTCTCCTCTTACTCCATGCTGTATAACAGGTGTCTATTGTCTCTATATTAGTTTTTATTTCAGTTTTATAATAACCATTTTATTGTTTCTATCATGTGTGGCTTAGTATTAATAAATCCTTTTAGTTTTTGCTTTTCAGTGAAACTCCTCATCCTTCCTTTAGTCTTTTTTTTTTAAGATTTGTTTATTTATACATACAAGCTGGTGTACAGGCCAGAGGCGTGGGGCGGTGAGAGGGTTCACCAGAGACAGAGTGGGGAGCAGAACAGGCAGATCAGAAACACACTGCTGAGGGGAGCAGCGGGCGAGGCAGGAGAGGTCTGCCGCACCATGTGGGATTCTCCCTGGCTGGGCGTCGAACTCCCAGTGCGCGCTGCCGACAGCTCCACAGCACAGCGCTCAACCGCTGCACCACCAGGGAGGCCCCCTTCCTTTAGTCTTGAGTGGTAATCTTGCATGTAGAAGATTCTTTTTCTCTGAGCACTTTCAATATTTCCTGCCATTCCCTTCTTGCCTATAATGTAAACAGTGTGAACAGTCTAATAGGTGTTCTAATTTCATTGATATTTTTTTCCTAATTTCATTGATTTTTTTTCCTTAATGTTCTTAGTATTCTTTCCTCTACATTGTTTTTCAATAGTTTATTTATAATATGTCTTGGAGTGTGTTAGTCACTATTGTTTTACTTGGAGTTGCAAATATATGACATTCTTGAGAAGGGAAAACTATGGACACAGTAAAAAGATCAATAGTTGCCAAGGGCTGAGGAACAGGATGAATAGGTAGAACACATCAGATTGTTAGGACAGTGAAAATACTCTATATAATACTATACTGATAAATACGTATCATTAAACATTTTCCATACCCATCGAATAAACAATGGCCCTAATATAAGGTATAGACTCTTGGTGACAACAATGAGTCAATGAAGGGTTGTCAGTTGTGACAAATGGGCAGCTCTAATGGCAAATGTTGAAAAAAGGGGGTGAGGGCCTCCCTGGTTGTCCAAGGGGTTAAGTCTCAGCCTATGAAGCTATCCACAGGCACTGCAACACAAGCTTGATCCCCAGCAAGGGTGATTCCCACATGGTGCAGCAGACCTCTCCTGTCTTGCCCACTGCTCCCCTCAGCAGTGTACTTCGGTCGATCTGCCTGTTCTGCTCCCCACTCTGTCTCTGGTGAATCCTCTCATCCCCCACACCTCTGGCTACACCCCAGCTCTTGTATGCATAAATAAATAAATCTTTTTAAAAAGAAGGAAGATAAGGGGTGAAGGGCTAAACATGTGGGGGCAGGGTATATTTGAAAAATCTCTATACCTTTTGCCAAATACTGCTGTGAACTTATAACTACTCTAAAAAATTAAAAATAAAACGTGAAAAAGGAAAAGAAGATTTAACTTAATGGTGGAGAAACCATGTAGATACCATCTATCTTTCATCAATGTCTTATATTTTTTATGTACAGGTTTTTCACTCCTTGGTTGAATTTATTCCTCGCTATTTCATATTTTTTAATGCAATTACAAATGAGATTGCTTTCTTTTTCACACAAAAAGCAAAGATTACTTATAAAGCAAATGCAACATTTGAAATTCCTAGCTTTAGATTCCTTTATGTTATTGAACTGGTGAGGCAATTCACTGAATACGCCTTCAAACTGTCCTTAGATTACCAAACAGAAAGTGAGATGCTGGTTCTTTTCCTCTGGTTTGCTGTTCATGAAGTTGTTTCCTTTTTATATCCCAATTCTCCTCTTAGTTTGTCTTTCCAGAGACAGGAACTTCATGCATCCTCAGGGGAGGTAGGGGACAAACAGTAAGAGTCCTGTTCACAATAAATCTGAAGGTGTAAATTTTTTCGTATTTCCTTTTGTTCAAAATTTCAAAAAGAGCTATAGTAGAAGTAAGAGATAATTTCAAAGATATCCATTACCTGAAATGTTGTTCAAAGAGACGTGCACAACAACTTTTGATTCAGTTCTCAATTTGTAAAGAATAATAGAACATAAAATAATTGAATGTAAAGGGGCCTACAGCAACTCATATAGATGATGATGTTTCAAAACAATTGACAATGAATAAATAATGAAAACCCAATATGGGACCCATTAAGCATACTGGACATAAAAATAAACATTTGAGGTCCACAAGGAATTGTACTTTTCTGAGACTGCTTTATTTTCAACATAAGAAATTCTTCAAAAATGTGTACTTACAAGCCACAGACATTAAAAAAAATTAGGTTAATAAAACTCACAGTAAGAGTTTTTTTTAAATAGTGTGTACCCCACTCCTAGGAATCTACCCAAAGGACACAAAAACACTAATAAAAAAGAAACCTGCACTCCTGTGTTTATTGCAGCACTATTTTCAATATCCAAGATAGGGAAACAACCCAATGCCCCCAAATAGACAAATAGACAAAAAAAAAAAAAAAGTGTGTGGTACATTTACACAGTGGAATATTACTCAGTTATCAAAAAAGACAAACTCATGCTATTTGCGGCAACATTGATGGAACTGGAAAGGATTATGCTAGCCGAAATTGTCAGAAAGAAAAAGATAAATGCTGGATGGTTTCACTTATATGGGGAGTATAGAGAAACCAAAAAAAAAAAAAAAAGTCAAAACTAACAAGCAAACCATAGAGCTGAGGCATAGGGCAAGGAAGGGAGAGGGAGGGAGGTTAAAACAGGAGGGAAGAACACAAGAGAATATGGTGATGTTTCACAGGTGATATTGTGGTGGGAGAACTATGGGGATGACGATGTAAGAAAGAAATTTCAATTAATAAAAAAATAAAATTTAATTTAAAAAATCATTTTGGGAACAGTAAAAAATAAGTGTGTACCTTTTGTTTTTCTTACTTAATTTACTCTCCTTTTTCTTTGATAATGAAATCTTTTTTCTAATCTGGAAATGGTTTTCTCCCACGTGGTGAGACTGTCAGTCACAGGCTGGCTTCCCTGCCTTGTGAAACCAGCCCAGCTGGGTCACCTGAGTAAATCCATAATCTTGTGGTGAACTGATAGGTCCAAGAAGGCTGAAAATTCCTTTTATCAGGCACAATATAGAATCCTGGAGAAAAGGAGTCCTTCTCTTTCTGAGATTATGTGTTAGCAAAAATCACATGAACCTGGCAGTGCTTATTAACACACAATTTATCTTACAATCATAATGACAGGTCTAAGTCATTTATATATATGCTCCAGTAAACAAATGAGAAAACAAGACTCAGAGATTTACAGCCTCACTTCGACAAGTTTAACCAAGAATTAAGCAGAACCTCGGAAGCTTTCAAAAGCTATCATTATTTTTTGATTCTTAAGAAAGTGAACCAAGATTCTTTGCTTTCATCCCTTTAACCCATCATTTAACTTCTGAAGACCTTATGTTTCATGATATCCATTACAGAACAAATAAAGGGTCATCTATCCCCAATGTTATTTAATTTTCCTCATAATCAAATGAACAAATTAGAAAAAAAAATCTAGTGAGAAGAGCATGAAATATCGTCTTGTATAATTTGAATGTAAGCTCAAGAATGCTCATGTCTTAGATTTAAATAGTGCCTCTGTATCAACCACATTGTCTCACACTTTCCAAAGGATAACAGATGTCTTCATTTCAGGCCTGTCAGAGATATTAGCTTGCGTGGTGTTGTTACTACTGCCATGCACTCTGTCACAGCATATGTCAGTGACAGAATAGTTACCTAAGCAACACCTGCCCTCGATGTGAGCACAATATTGGAAAATCCCTCTAGTGAGTTTGCCTTGATTTACTCTGCCAACTTATTGTGTGCTCACTCTCCAGGCAAGAACAATATATAAAAATGTGGCCTCTGACCATAACTTACGCAGTCCATGTCAGTGGTATGCCAGTCTCCAAATTAGCTGAGATTCAAATTCTTTGCCTAGACCAACAATATTAACCATGAAAACAAAGCTGTCTCCAGCATCCCACCTGGTTATTAAAATGTATGTGACAGACTCTTACTGATTTTGCCACCTGCCAATGAATCATTTGGCAGTGGATTTTCTCCAATGTTATAATTTAATTTTCACATACACCCACAACACCTACAGTAAAAGCAAAACAAAGATCTGTATTAAGAACTAATATGTGACAGAAGTATTCAATAACAATACTCTGTTGGGTTTAATCTTACCATCTATTCTGTCTCTTCCTTTTTCAAATGAGGAACTAAATTCAGAAAGGTTAATAAGTTCAACAAGGTCACAAAGTGACAAGGGACAGAACTGGAAATAAAATTCAAATCATATAAACCCAAGGCAAAACTATCTCTGTAATACGACTATGTCTAGAGATATATGATGGATAATCTAATGTATTCTGTTTTCAAATGTACAAAAGAAATAAAGAAAACATCCTGCAGACTCTGTAGGGCTACAAAAATTTATAGGCTCTCAAATTATGTTAGACTTAGAAATCATTTCTTTTACCTCCGACTCAGTATAATAAACGCTTGTATAATTATTCATGATTACCCAAATTCTGAGCACTCCCCAGGGATACAATGAAAAAGGGCACACACACACAGTAACAAAATAGACCAATGTTTTAAAATGTCTAAATGTAGGAAAATATTTTTTTACAGTGTGTAAGAATGGCCATCCTTTCTTCTCAGGGCACAATGAACAAAGTTAATACTCAGTTCACATGACAATTCCTTCAAAATGGAAAGACACTAATAATGCTTCCCAAGTGTGACTTTCATGCATCTTTAAATGGCTCCCCCATGCCATGGTTCCCAGTCACACTACCGGCACCCATAAAGAAACTTAATATACCAGCTGTGGACTGACTAATATAACAAGGTAGGGGGAGAAATTTCTCACAAATTCTTCAAGATGTTATATTTCTGTTTATATAGGCTAAAATTAAATTAGTTATTTTTCTATATGTCAATCATACCACATTGTTGACTCATAATAAGCTTGGACTCATTTAAAAGCCCTGAACTCATATAAATAGCTATTAAGTCAGAGCACTACATGACAGTTAATGTTTTAACTAAGGCATAGGCGTTAAATATTCTATTTCAATTATATATTGTTAGTTTCAGGACAAAGTGAACATTTTTCAAATTTGAGACTCCTTCCATCATAATCCTTAGGAATAAGCAAGTCTACAGTTTCTTAAGTATTACAAGTCTTATCTAATGAATACACACAACAGCCCTATGATTATATGTTATTATTCCCCTTTACTTATAAGGAGAGATGGATATCAGATTAAGGCCCCACAAAGCAAGTTGGTGTTGCAATGATTTTTATCCAGGTGTGTCTAATTCTAAAATCTTAGTTCTTGCCAATATTGTACAGTCCTATAGCTTTATATCAAATTTGACACATTTGCCTTCTATAACTTTATTCATTAGTGATAAAATTATAAAACAACAAAAATAAGAATAAAATACCAGTAAAGACATCCTACAAGGCTAAAAAGATATAAATGTAAAAGTCTTCACAGGATGGAAATTTAAATCAGCTCTGAATACACCTACCAGTGTGATTTCAACCAGCTTCCGTGCAAGAATATGACATAAGTTTTCACCAAGTGCCTTACACAAATTTTAATTGACTCTATTTCATAACTCTATGAAGATATTAACTTTTATTAAATTCATATTGTATTCTAGTTATTAATGTCCATGCTTAAATATTTAAAAACATGTATTTAATAATCTGCACTAAAATTTTGCCATTTTCACATTAAGAACATTGATTTGTACTTCCAGAATCAGTCCCTTCTTCCCTCTTCCTCCCATACATGAGTAAAAAGCACATTAAAGTAAAAAAGCACAGTACTATATGCTCGAAAATATGTTCAGTTCTGGAAAAACATACAAACAAATAGATCAGGGTTTAACAGATTTGTGTAGGAGAAACATGTAATCAAGTAAGTATAGTAATTGACATATACTGTAATAAAAATATGCACAAAGTATTATGGGAACACAAAAGAAGAAATGTATCATCAGCTATGGAACTATAAGGTTTACTTTTGAACAGGTTTTGAATCTAAGGAGATGCTCTCCAGGTAGATATGACAAAAGGATAACTTAGAGGTAAAAATAGAAGCAAAATTAAAGAAGGAGAAACCATTAGGCCATTCGCTGAACACAGATAACAGCCAGTGACATAGTTCAAAGGATCTTGTAATTCAAATTATATATCTGGCAGTTTGTCATGGGTCATAAGAAGTCATTGAAAGATTTTAATGAGTTCACATTTATTTTCTACACAGAGAACACTGGCAGTCATGTAGGCAGTGTTTGGAGGGAGATAAAACTAGACTTAAGAGGACTAATTTGAAGGGTTTTGTGTTAGCTCAATTAAGAAATAATGAAAATCTAGTTTAAGGAATTGCCAGAGAGAGAGTTATTTCATGGGTATCGTGGTTAAGAACACCTACAGTAATTTATTAAACATTATTCTGTCTCACCTGAAAAGGGAACTAAGAGTGATTAGTTCACTTAAGCATTTAGAATAGTCCTGAAAAGATCTTAGACTTTCTAATATTTTTATTAAGAAGGACCAGTGTTGAGGCTCAGATATAATATAAATAATATATACAATGATTCTGAAACATTTACAGAATAATCATTTGTCCTGGATACATTTGGGTTTCAAGAAGATGTAGAGTTCTGTATATGTGGCTCTCAGAACCACAAAAACGGAGAATAAACTCAAGGTTAATTTGGGCCTTGAAGGAACACTATCACTGAAAGAGAGGCAAAAAGCAGAATCTGAACAGGAGACATCAACATAGGGTTGGATGAAGAAACTGAAAAGAATGCTCCATAAATCCAGGGGAGTAGAAAGGTTGAGAAAGAAAAGTTGACTCAAAAAGACCAAAGGAGAGAAAATGGATAAATAAAACAAGTGCTGCTGGGAATAGCACTGGTAGATAATGGGGAAAGAATGCAGAATGTACTGGGTTAAAAAGTCATGGGGTAAAGGAACTAGAGATAGTGAACATCAATGATGCCTTAAGGAAGCAAGACAATGATAAGATGGTGACTAGAGGAGGTGTCCTTTGAAAATTGAAAATAAGAGGAAGACAATGTAGGAGTTAAGGCCTTATCAATAGAAGTTACTTTTAGGGCCTCCCTAGTGGTACAAGGGTTTAAGTCTCAGCACTATGAAGGTATGGCCGGCCACGGCAGCACAAGTTCGATCCCCAGGTCCCTGGCCAGGGAGCTTCCCACTTGCGCAGCAGACCTCTCCTATCTTACCCGCTGCTCCCCTCAGCAGTGTATTTCAGTAGATTTGTCTGCTCTGCTCCCCACTCTGTCTCTGGTGAATCCTCTCACCCCCCCCCCCACACACACCTCTGAACTGCACCCCAGTTCTTAATTGCATAAATAAATAAACCTTAAAAAAAAAAGAAGATTTTTTTAAAGGGGAGGTTAGAAGGATAAGGATTCAAGACACAAGTGGAGAATGGAAAATAGTTTGACAGGGAGAAAGGAAAATGTTTCCACTGAGAAGGGAGAAAATGATACAGAGACAAATAATAGGGGCTTGTTACATAGACAGACTCTTTTCTTCCCCATGGAGCAGATGGCATGGTCCCTTCCTGAGAGTAAGACAAACAGGAATAGTTTGGAGACCAATGAAGGATTATTATGCCTTACAAGTTGCCCACATTGGGAAAAAGAAAGCAAATGACAAATGAATCTATAAAACATTGTCACATTGCACTGAGAATGAGTTTGAGATTAAAAACCATAAATTTGTACACATATCTGTACTGTTATGTGATTTTCTCTGGTAATGGGCACTGAACCAGAATCTAGCAGTAGCATCTTAACCTTGTTTTTCTCCTGACATGCCTAGAAATATGCTTTGCATGTATTTGCTCATTTCATATTTAAGTTATGATCTTAAATAGATGACCCTACAGCCTCATGCTTGGATACCTCATTTCCAAAAAAGAATCAAAGACTGGAACTTTTTTCTCCAAATCCTGGCTCTTAGATTTGCCTCAAATTCTCAATGAGAATAAACATGAAAGTGAACCTCAAATTCATTAAATGCTACATTTAGAGTATAAGCAACTGCTGAAATGTATTCTCTAGTGTATTTGCTGAGATGGCTTTCACCTTTTGGAGTTGCACTCTGGTTCCCAAGCCATGGTGGCTTCCGTCAAGTAGCAATAAGGTCAACTGTAAATTAACAATTGCCCTCTAGCTGTGTTACGTCCACTCACTGATTCCTGTCATTAGTTGATTGAGAGATCTTATACTTTTTGACAAGACTTTCTATAGACATGTTTTGCATTTTTCTACTTTTGCCACCACCCAAAAAACAAATGTTCTTTTCCTAGTAGTGTGCCTGTTATACTTAACTTTGCTGAGTCTATTCTTTGCTCCATTCATTCATGCAGCTCAATGTCTAAATGTAGCTGGAAACCACCTACTTTTCTCATTCTAGATAGCTTACTTACAGGGATAGGAAACTATTTTTCCTCCAAAGGAAAGATGTTTTTGTGAAGCCAACTTCATAATAGCTAGGTGTTTTCTTTTTACCTTTATGGCAATAAAATTTAGTCTGCATATTTTCTATGCATTTAAAATAAATGCAAAGTTAATAAGATTGCTTATACCTTGAAAGTATGGGTTCAAAAGACAACTTGTAATGAGTGTTTCACACAGGGTAAGTGCTCAATACATTTGAACGAGTGATTAGAGGTTTCATTATAAAATAATATGCAATTATCAAAGGATTAAATATTCAATGATACTTCTTTCTATGAGGAAAAAGAAATTATAGTTGGAGTAAAAAGTTATATAAAAATTAATATGTAAACCTATATTTACCACTCATCTCTATAATACAGTTGTTAATTCAAAGTTCTATTTTTAAATGACTATTCTGATTTTTCCAGAGTGAGAAAAAACATAAACATGAGTGGTTTATTCAATAAATAGGTAAAACATACATTTTAAACTAAAGATGTTAACTCATCTCCTCTAAGTAGTAATAATTAAGATTAGCTCACCATGGCTATCTTTATTTTTTTATATGAAAAAAAGGAAAAATTCCTATCAAAAAAATGCTCCCTGTTGAGGGACCTGTTGTTCTAAATGCTAAGACATTATCTGGCAGAGACTTGCATCAGCTTAGATAAGCTCCAGACCCACTGTCACACATAGACAGAGCCAAATCAATACTGAATGATTGGGACAGACTGAATTTACGCTGTTAGTGCGGTCATAGCTACAAGTGTGGCATTGGTTAGATAAAGAAAGGACATTTGTTAAGTTCTATGCAGTAAGGAAATACACATTTTGTGTACCCATATCTATATCTAAAAATGCACAGAGGAAAACTTTGCAAGGAGTTAAGATAAATCCACAAGTATAGAAGGAAATTTGGCACAGATCACATCTTTTAAATAAACTAGAGGTGCATTCACTGGAATAGATCAAAAAGTCTGTTATTTTCTTTGAACCAGTGAGAGCTGCTCAAACATTTCAACACCTAGGATGTGTAAAGTACTAGGGTAGATATTGTGAAGCATACGAAGAAGTATGAAACTACTGCTTAATTTACTATGTCCCTCATTTCCTCCCTTCCTTTACTCCTTTATTTCTAAAACAGCATTCTCAGTAATTCAGGCCTCTCATTCACATAATTAGGTCACTTCACTTTGAAGATTATGAGTAAGGGTGATAACTATTTACTTCCTAAGCAGTGCCTCCTTCAGTGAATTGTCCTCTACACTGCATTTATTTAGCAATCCTTTAAACATCATTGTGGGAAAACCGTCTATTAATAATGTTCTGTTAAATGTGTACAACTAAATTATCGATAAAATTGAAAGAGAGTATTAGGAAACAAGTTTCTTTAGAACAAAAGCTACTCAGCATTCATACTACCTACAAAAACCAAATGGGATTTTATTGTATTTGATAGTAATTTATCTTTCCAAGCAAACACTATTAAAATCTCCATATGCATCATTAAATTATTTTATCACTAACAGTAAATATCTTTTGACATACCATTGGATGTGGATAGATACCAGGTAATTTTAATTTTATAATTACGTCCTTTAGGGCGTAAATCTCAATGTATGAGTCAGACTGAAAATCATTTTCATCTACTTTAGAATGTAAATGTTTTTATTAAAACATTCATTAAATGTTTACACAGTAATTGGAACTTGCTCCCTTGAGTTAAATGTTAATGCTGAAAAATTGTGAATACTGCTAATTATTCAGCTATGAAAATAACTACAAAATTTATTTAAAGTTTTTTCATTCAGCAGGAATCGGGTTTCTCAAAAAAGATTTTTTTTAATGAGAATATAATTTAAAATATACATTGACTCATGCTTGTCAATAGCAGAAGGCTGCTATGCTGAGAAATTTTGCACCAAAAAGGTCTTGGCTGGGCCTCCCCGGTGGCGCAGCGGTTGAGCACTGCGCTGTGGAGCTGTCGGCAGCGGGCGATGCGAGTTCGACGCCCGGCCGGGGAGAATCCCACATGGTGGGGCAGACCTCTCCTGCCTCGCCCGCTGCTCCCCTCAGCAGTGTACTTCTGATCTGCCTGTTCTGCTCCCCACTCTGTCTCTGGTGAAACCTCTCGCCG
>PVIJ01024872.1:0-11548 GCA_004024925.1 Scalopus aquaticus
TTTGCAGTTTGGGGTGGAGTCTGATGAGATATAAAAGGGACTGAAGGAGAAGGGGAATTCAGTCACCATGATGTAGGAAAAGAAGAAGCAGTCGCCATAATGTAGGAAAAGAAGAAACGTTTTTGAATCTTTAGTAACTTTGGGCCAGCGAATTTGGAGGCTTTACAAGTAGCCAAGTGACGGAAACTGCTCCCAGTTTTGCTTTTACTACAGCCGAAGGAAGAAGGCAGAGGCCCAAAGCGGACACCTTCCTAAAATGCGTGAGTGCAGTCTAATGGGCCATCTGGCCGCTGTAGCTGCTGTTTGCAGTGTTGTTGGCCTGGTGCTGTGCTGGGGCACCACGGCAGTTCCCGGAGCATCTCCAGTTGTGTTTTGTGTCATCCTCGTAAGTTGGAAGCTAGCCTACAGTCTGGCTGTTGTACATCTGCAGAAGAAGGAAGATGCTATTTTAGAAACATGGCCTATTGTTTGGAAGAGGAGCTCCACATCAGCAGTGGTGGGAAGACGCCACCTTTGTTACTTTTCTGGGACTTAAAGGCCTGGACATTGCTTTAAGTACGTAAGCGGCCATATGTTGTCTTTAGCAATTCTTTGCTTTTCCCTGTTTGTTAAATAAATCCCATTGTTATTGTTCCCTAAGTCTGAGTAGTCTTGCAATTGTGTGTGTGGATGCAGAACCAATATAGTAATTGGTAAGCAATTTGGGTACTGCCTTTGGCAATTTTGAAGCCCCATTTTCCCTGTATCACTTTCTAAGAAATAAATAGAACAAGTAGAGATAAAATCAATGTGGATAAGTAACATTTTACAAATACTATAAAACAATTTGACATTATCAATATTCATAAAGAAGTAGATCCAATAACAGTCAAAATATACAGTCAATTCAAGTGTTCATGAAACATTCAAGAGTGACCACTTGAAACTTGACTACAAAACAAGTTTCAATAAATTGAAAACCTGGCATTATGATCAATATGATCTCTGACCACAAGAAATGATAAGTCAATCCAAATAAAATACCTGAAAAGTCTTCAAATATTTGAAATTACATAACCTATAGATCAAAGAATAAATCAAGAGATTAGAAAGTATGTCAAAATGAATAAAAGTAAAAAACAACATATCAAAATTTGTGAGATGCACCTAAAATGGCTCTTAGAGGAATGTACATATTAATGAAGAAGAAAAAACTAAGATCTATAACCTAAGACAACACTCTAAATCTAAAACAGGAAAAGCAGGCTGAACGCAAATTATGAAAAAGGAAGGCAATAGTAAAGATCAGAAATAAGTGTATTACACAAAAAGTAAATAATAAAGAAAAATCAATAAAGCCAAACGCTGATTCTGAAAATGTAAATACATTTTATAAACTTCTAGCTATATTTATAGAGCGAGAGAGAAAATTGCCAATATAAGAAATCACAGAGAGGACACGACTACAAATACAAATACCTGTAGTATTCTACAGATTCTAAAATGTACACATAAGAAAAAATATGAACAATTTTATGGCCATAAATTCAACAACTTGAAGAAATGGCCTAATTCCTCAAAATAAATTATCAAAAATACAAGAAGAGACAGAACATCTGAAAAAAAAAAAAAAAACAGTAAGTCCTGCTCTGAGACTGAAAGTTCATGAACCAGAAGCATTGACGTCCAAGAGCATGAGAGATGGATGGCTCAGCTCAAGCAGAGGAAGCAAATTTGACCTTGCTCCACCTTTTTTGTATAGTAAAGCCCTCAGTGGATCAGATGATGCTCACCAATTCATTGAGGGCAATCTTCTTACTCAGTCTACCAAGACAAATGCAATCACTTCCAAAGATACTCTTGTAAATATATCCAGAAATAATGTTTTGCCAGCTAACGGGGCATTCCATAACCCAGTCAACACATAAAATTAACCATCACATGTAGTATTTTGTTTCCTATTTGGCTATTGTTTCTTACTGTGTGTTACTTCCGTGGGGATGTCCCAAGAAAGGAAGGGTGGTAGTTAGGATTCTCAAATCCTACCTTGAACACCTAAGAGCATTATGAACTTCCCCTTCCTGTAATCCTGCATTAACCAGGCTAAAATGTAGTTCTCAAACAACCATGGTGTCTTTATGTACCCAGTTCTCTGTAAATTGTATGTCAATTTTCACATACATTATCTCATCTGAAACTCATACAACCCTATGAGGTTCGTACAGAGAGATTATCAACTCTGTTATAATAAGAATACCAAAACTAAGAAGAATTAATTGACTCAATAGTGAGTTAATAAAAAAAGCAGTACCAACAGCTGATATCGTTAACTTTTAGGAAGCACACTTCCCTCCATGTATGACCACAGTCTCTCACTGTGCATTTGCTACTAAAAAGAAAAAATGGAACTGTATTCAGAAAATGTCTATGGGGGAATTTTGTGAATATTTAAACATAAAAGGAATGTGCTAGTGTGTATGTGTGTAGATACCTACAATGACAAAGGACCAGAACATAAAAGGGATATGCATCATTTTCTGATCTAGTACAATATTTGTGGCTCCTATTATTTTTGCCAATATTCCAAGACTAAACTTATCCATTCCCTGCCTCTTAGAAATTTGCATAATAGTAAGAGTCCTCATTACCTCTTTCTGTTGACTTATTTTAACAGCGGGAACCTTACCAGATTTCCTCATCTATTGGAAATAATCACGAGTCCTATCACACATAGTCATATGATTTCACATCCTGCTTTTCTTCCATAAAATATGCAACATACTTCTAAAAGAAAAGGTTTGAGTACTAGCATTATAAAAGTTCACTTTTTTCTGTTAACTAGCATTTCTTACCTGCTAACAATTACTTTTAAACTAAAATTGTACAATTATACTAAAGCATACCCAAAACCAATTTTTAAAAAATTAAGAAACTGAAATGAAGATGATCAGGCATCTCTGTCAATATAAATAAAGTCAGCCCACAATAACTGGTGTCCAATCATTTCAGGCAAAAATAAATCCCTATTGTTATAAAATAAAAATTATTCTGTTCAAAATAATAAAACCACTATGGTCATTAATAATAACAGTCTATTAACACAGTACAACCAGCCTGTAGATACAAAGCAAAGGGACAATAACAATCATATTAAACAGACTTAGCAGGTAATAGAGCTTCAACCAGCTGGCATGAAACAAAATCATTCTCCCAGTTTAATCCCATAGAGAGACTTTGCCAAGTTCCTGGCATGACAAATACCTCCAGGGATCTCTAAAACAAGCAGACCAGTCTAAGTGTTGACAGAATCTTCAGGTCTGGGGCAGCCGTCAGACACCATCCTAATGCACAGGTTATGTTTTCCATTTGCTCATGGTTGTCATTTGGCTGAACAATCTAACCAAATTTGCATTTACTGGAGTCTTAAATAGTGTTCTCATCAAACATCTGTGTCTATAGTTAGAGAGCTGTAAAATGAATTCTACAGTATTTCTTTGAATTATGAATTATGTATATCACTGCAGTTTTTCATCAGTTACAAAGCTTAGTTGCTTATGGAATAAAGAGGGAACTCTTAAATCCAAAGATCTTTGCCAAACAGCATAAACTGAAGGTAAATTTATTTTTCCATCTGTTAAACAGTGATAACAATATTATTTTACCCCACTTGATTTTTTTCTAATGCTTAACCAATTCATTTGTTGATTTTCTCCCCATCAAATCCTTACAGAGCACACACTATATGCTGGCCACTGTTTGAGAGAATGGGAAGGAGGGTTCAAAGTTTCCCATAGTGGGACTGAACAACGAACGGGCAAATATTCCTGCTTACTGAGCATACATTTGGGTGTAGGGAAGATGAGGGTGATGGGAGACCCAACAATAAGTGAATAAACCAGTAAAATGCATAATATGTCAAAATGCAAAAGCAAATGTTATTTGTCTATAAGAGTTATAGAGAGTGTTGGGGTGATGGTGAGTTTCTGCTTTAAATGGAGGGATCAGGGAAGTCTTTGCTGATAAGGAGCCAAAAAAGTATAAAATATTTCATCATTTGTATCTTCCTAAAAAATAGAAAATACTGAGATAAGTGGAGAGAGCACATTTCAGGAGGAACAAGGTAGGCTAGACTTCATTCTAACCACCCTCATCTAACATTCTTCTGAAATGAAGTCACATTGAATTATCTGAATGCTCATGAATCAATATTAAATGCTACTTAGGATTAATCAAAATTTCATCCTCATATTTTATTAGTTTTCCATCAAGAAATTAGTGAGACACACCGTCATTTGAAAGAGATCATAGAATTGAAATTTGAGGCGGTAAGGGTCTAGTCTCCACTCTGCTTATAAATCTTTTCATAACTTAGGCAAAAATTTGTTTTGTTTATTTGTTCTAATGGATCTCAGAACATTTGGAAAGCGAAGTCTATGAAATGAAAACCACAAATTAAATTACAAAGTGGAAAAAACCTTTTCAGTTCTACTACTAATGAAAAAAAAAAAACCAAAAAGAGATTTGGAGAATGAAAGTAAACTATTTTGTCAAGTGAGGGATGAGATGTGAATCAAAACATTTAGGAGAGTGCACATTAGGTCAAGGTATAAGGAATGGGAAAAGATTAAAGAGAAAAAATCGCTTCCTTACTGGAGCTAAAGTACTGAAGAGTTTAAAAGTAAAATTAAGACAACAAAAGAAAGAATGTAAACCAGTATCCTGATTTTACATTTTGAGAATGTAAAGGATACACTTGGGGGTGGGATACCTTCATATCTGAACTAAAACTTTAAGGAAAAAGGAAGTTCCAGTCCTCTAATTATGTAGGGAAAATAACATGGTTAAGGCAACAGTCAGAGGATTTGAGAAGTTAATTCAGAGAGTGAAGAGCAAAGTTCTTTAGAGTCAGTGAATGTAACTGGGCTGAGATCAAAGTCCAGTAAAGGTGGTACCCCCTGGAGGGGGTTTGCTGATGAGAATGAATAGCCCCAGGGAAAATGCTAAGTTTGCAGTTTGGGGTGGAGAGTCTGATGAGAAATAAAAGGGACTTAAGGAGAAGGGGAAGTCAGTCGCCATGATGCAGGAATAGAGGAAGCAGTCGCCATGATGTAGGAAAAGAAGAAACATTATTGAATCTTTAGTGACTTTGGGGCCAGCAACTTTGGAGGCTTTGCAAGTAGCCAAGCAAGGGAAACTGCTCCCAGTTTTGTCTTTACTCCAGCTGAAGGAAGAAGGCAGAGGCCCAAAGCGGGCACCTTCCTAAAATGCGTGAGTGCAGTCTAATGGGCCATCTGGCCGCTGTAGTTGCTGTTTGCAGTGTTGTTGGCCTGGTGCTGTGCTGGGGCACCACGGCAGTTTCAGGAACATCTCCAGTTGTGTTCTGCGTCATCCTCGTGAGTTGGAACCTGGCCTACACTGCCTGTTGCATGTCTGCAGAAGAAGGAGGACACCATTTTGGAAACATGGCCTATTGTTTGGAAGAGGAGCTCCACATCAGCAGTGGCGGGAAGACACCACTTTTGTTACTTCTCTGGGACTTAAAAGACTGGACATTGCTTTCAATAAGGTAAATGGCCATATGTTGACTTTAGTAATTCTTTGCTTTTTCCTGTTTGTTAAATAAATCCCATTGTTATTGTTCCCTAAGCCTGAGCAGTCTTGCAATTGTGCATGCCGGTGCAGAACCAAGATAGTGACCAGTAAGCAATTTGGGCACTGCCTTTGTCCAATTTTGAAGCCCATTTGCCCAGTATCAATAACACCAAGAAAACTAAAATGAGAGTATCAACATAAATTCTCAGGATGTTATTTTGTTTTTTTCTGTATTTTCCAACTTTTCCAGAATTACTATTTAGTATAGTTATAATCAGAAAGAAAATGTAGGTAAATGTAAACATAGCATGAGCAGAAGACTATGATGCCAGAAGTAAGAGAAAGACCTAAGAATCCAAATGAAGACATTGTCCCAAGGTCAGTGGTCTGATGACCAACTTTTTCTATTAGAAATATTTTGCAAAAGAAAGATTGTGCCTTGTTACAAACACTCAGAGTTCCCTCGGTTGTTACAGAAGTTTCTGCAGTGTAGAGGACTTATGCAATCAAAAGTGGCAGATAACAATAGAGTTACACAAGAGAATCAGACCAGTAGCAAGACTAGGGCAAAATGAAAGTCACTACCCTAACTGTAAGAGGGTCGTCCTCAGGAAAGGGGAGTGTCCCAGGACCCCAACCCACCTCAAGCTAGAGAGATCCAAGACACCTAGACTACGAATCCCAGAATGCCATCATCACCGAAGGAAGGATGCTGAGGACTGAGGGTGGAGTTAAGAAATGGTTTTGGGATTTAAAAACCAGACCTGTGAGCTTGGGGGTGGGGGGTGGCGATTGCTCGTGGCTGTGGATTGCCAGGTTTTCAAGTGTGCCATTAAGATTTCAGCTCAGCAGAACTAGTAGAATGCATTCACCAATTTATTCTTTATCTTTTTTCCTTCTCTTTTTGCAAATAAACCCTTTTATTAATTTTATTGTGTGTGTCTGCGGTTGAGTCTTATAAGTCCCTTTTAAGCGCATGGGTGAGAACCCAGACAGGCACCCCATTTATATCAGGGCTGCCCTGTAACAGAACCATTCCAACAAGAGAATTTTCAACAATATCCTACATAGATGAAATCGGTAGCTCAGAACTGAATGACATTTTAGCTCAAATGAAATTTGAGCTAGAGAACTCTCCCAACCAAATAGCATAACAAGAAAAAATGTGTATAGACAAACTGTGATAGAAAAATCTAAAGTTCATCTTCTCTGGATCTCCTTCAATCCATAAAGTATCTCACCTGGAGTAATTCTGTGGAATGCTTAGACTGAATGAAACAAGCTTGAAAACCACTGACTAAAATCATATCCACATACTGTGAGTTTACTTTGCTGTGTGGAGGTGTACACATAAATATACATGCATTTACAAAAATATATTCATATCTTTAATATAATATATAAAACTGAATTTGTTACTTTTCAATGAATTTGGTATCTCTCTGATGTCCAGATCTAATTGAGGGCCAATCGAATGCTGATTGACAGCATTCAACTTTAGTCACTGTCATAATGGCTACACCAGACTATGGGGTTGATGGAAGTTTAGAGTAGAAAATTTAGGATGGAAGTTTTCACAAGCTCAAAAGCCAGAGTGGGGGTAGGGATGATTAACAAGTCATTAAAGTGACTATGGAAGATTCCACGAATCAGAGGTGGGGTCATGAAGGTTTTTCTGTCAAAGACAATCAACCCAACCTGCCCCAAAGCTATAAAATTCCACAAAGGAATGAATTCCCCCAAAGAACACCATATAAGAATACCCCTTCCTCTGGCAAAACGCAGATCTTGTCAAACACTGTCCAACTACACCTATGCTGTCATTCCTTTTTTCTTAATAAACCTCTCTCTTTCAAAGGCAACTTATTATCCTGTAAGTAATCACTGTTTGCACCTATACAAATGCCTGCTTTTTTCCTTTGCTCTTTTTTTTAATACATCTGCCCTTTCAAAGCACAGTCTTTGCTATTCATGTCTATGCAATCATCTTTTGTCCTTAATAAACTTGCCATGCCTTAATAAACTCACCTTATTTCTCCCTGGACAGGAGAACTCTGCTGGAATCTTTCTTAGGGGGAACCCAAGAAACCCACTCAACAAACCCCAACTAGGTCATACTGAATTGACTGCCTACTGCCTAACAACCCAGCTCCATGAGTGTCAATAATACCATCCTCAATCTGTAGGCATTCCTTGGAGAGCATATTCAAGGAGGGTTTGTGAAATTAAAAAAAAAAAATGTCAAAATAAATCTAAAATAAGGTCATAATCTTTTGCATAGTTACCCTGTCTCTTATTGTTCTTTGAGTTGCTGGTTGTCTTTATTTTTTTTAAATCTGACTTGCTTTTGCTTTTTTGCCTGAGTATTTGCCAGTTAGATATCTTTATCAAATAATCAACAATGATATCTAAATTCGTGATTCTCAATCACTGCAGTACACAGCCCACTAACGGGTGGTAAAAAGAAATTTATTGAGATTGCTACGCGAATGGGGAGCAGAGTGTGAAAAATGATCTTTAGATTCTAAAATAGATAAGCCCAAAAGTTTAAACTGTTGCTCAATAGCATGCATAATGGAAATAAAATCATAGCTATTTATCCATTTGATTTAATAAATCTTATGGGTTAGGAAAATAAGATCAGACAGACCAACCCTTTTCACGCAGACAAATTGAGGTGAGAGGAGGGGAGGAATGAGCTGATTAGCAGTACTTTGTGAATCAATTATTCAAACAAATGGAAAATTAACCCCATTCATTCACTCATCTAGACTTATAAGAACCAAGTGAGAATTTAGACAATTCTTTAGAAGGTTTTCTTTGAAAACCTAAAGAAAGAGACTGTCAAGTCTTGTGACCCTCACTTCCTCCTCAAGAGGGCTATCTTCCTTTATCACGATTTTCTGAGTCTCAGAAACAAAGACACATGAGCCAGAGTTCTCCAAATTTTTAAGGAACTAGAAACTGAACAGGGCAGTGTTGGAAGAGGAGTTGCTCTTTCTCTTTCTAATGAAAGTCCCTCAAAGGGAAATTCCCTTTCCATTCAAATTAAAACCAGAAGTGGCAGAGATTACATTTCTTTTTTAAAAAGCACTGTCTTCAGGTACTATGAAGTAGAAAATCATTTTCTAGAAACAAGCTTCTTCAGGGGCTTGAATCATTTGTTGTTCAGAAGTGTTTCAGGCAATAGCCGGCCCCCATTCAAGAACAGAAATGACAAAAAACTCATTTTTAATAAAGGCCGCCATGATGATGTCCTCTAGGGCAATAAAAGGAGAGCATTTAGAAGGTGTTCACAGGATTCCACTGAGCAGAGATGGTTTTGACAGGGCCAATACATTTTAAAGAGTTTTACGGTTCTTGTTACCAAAAATATAAAAAACAAAAACCATCACTGGGAGAAGCTGGGGAGTTCTCTGGGTTGTGAATGAGCACGAATAATGCCTTAGCTGGGGGGATGATGGAAGGGGTCCCCCACTACAATGGAGCTAAGGAAATGGAACAGCACATTTAGCTAAACAAATTGCTGCCTCAACTGTTATATTCCACTTCTCCTGGGGTCCTTAAATAAATCTTAGGAAGAGACAAAAGGAGAAATACCAGTCTTTATTTCTGTAGAAGGAAGAAGTATCTGATTCCTTCCTTTAAAGAAAGGCTTCAAGTGAAAAATAGGAAAAATGAAATTTAAAGTTTCAATAAGCTTTCCCCTAAACATCTTTTGTGTTGCTTTGAACTTGGGTAGTTCGAGTTCGGTTAAGACATAACAGTCTAATTTTCCAAGGATTTCTCCTGAGCTTTTGTTCAAAGTAGCAGCACAAGGTTATCCAGGGAGAAGGAGGTAGGGATGGTGGGGTGATGAAATATGGGGAAATCCAAAAAAGAAAATCCTTATCGCACCTCATGAATGTTGCATCAATTAAAAAATTGATGCAGCTTCCTAGTCAGCTTCCCTCCATGGTAATCAGATTTCACAAGTCCTATATTTAATGAATTAAAGGAATGGGAACGGAAAATTTGTCAAAACTATTTTGAAAGAAAGAATTGTCCTTCTACAGCTTGATCCACTGTCCATATTCTACCCCTGACCCCAACCAAATTTTAGTCAGATTCCTCTGAGTCACCTTTTTCCAAGTAGGCCCTATCCTTGGATAGCAAAAATCTTAGCAAGAATCCTGCTAAGTGAGGAAGTTCCACCCTCAATATCTGACCAAATTCCTCATTCTCTACCCGTAACATCTATTCTTCAACCAGAATCCTGTTGAGACAGTTTCTCCAGAATACCCCATTAATACTTTGTGCTTCCTCTTAGTAATTTTCTATCCACTGACCTACAAATTCCCACATACCCAGGCTGTATTTAGAATTGAGACACTGTGGAAGACCTATACTGTAATCTCTTTTCCCTTATTGCAACAGTCCTGAAAAAATCCATTTTCCACTTTAACTGCTGTTCTACTCCAGCTGTAATTTGACAAGCTTATCCCTTCACATGGCTTGTGCACAGGAACTTTGTCTTATTCATAGACAAGCCATTTGATTACACAGAATGGAAGGAATTTTGCAGATGATAGAGGGTTTTATGGAAACCTGACATATATTGAGAATTCACAGGATCTGACTCTGAGTTTCACAGAATCAGTTCACTGTTTACTAAGTTTTAAGAAGCAACCACAGCATCCCTGACAATGTATTTGATAGAGGACACAGCAAAATGGTAAGAGCCCCTTAATACCACAAGTCTCCCAGACTCCATGAAGGCACTTCCGTTTCCTGGAGCCCTAATGTTTTTCTCCACAGCAAATCTAGGTTTAGCACCTTTGTGGCTAAACCTTTCTCCATGGAATGCTTAACAATCTTTAGAATGACCAGATACTAAACCTTCCAAGATCTTCCATTTATAGATGTGGGAAACAACACCCCAAATATTTACATGCTGATCTCTGACACTCAGTAATGTTTTCCAGAGGAGTGATGCACAACATGTGCCAACAGGAAAAGTTCCCAATAGGCAGAAACAAGAATCTAATTCCATAGTAAGCTGAAGGAATAGGCCATCCTAATGAAAGAAAATAATTCACTAAATTATTCTTCATCATTTGATTAAAATCTATCTACCTTCACTGTTCAAACTCCATCTGCACTATTAAAAGAACAGTCTTCCTGTCCTTAAGACGAGGCTACATGGTTAACAGAGAACTGAAGAAAAGACAGGTCAAGAAATAGTGAGGAAGCACGTTGTGAGCTCCAGTTAAATGACATTCTAGGGTAATAACAGAGTTCTATTTACAGACTAGGCTCTACCTGGCAGGCACTATTCTAAGTGCTAAAAGTGGGTTAACTTCTCTAATCTTCACAACAACTTCTTTGATAGTATTAACTATATTTCACATACAAGGAACCCCAGTTCAGAAGGGGAAATACATAGTGGGGAGTTTCACAGCCAGTACTCCTGCCCTGGCAGGTTAACTCTACTCTTCACCACTCAGGTACGCTGAGTTCCAAAGCAGCCTGAAGATATGACAATTGAGGGCCTCCCTGGTGGCGCAGCGGTTAAGCGCTGCGCTGTGGAGCTGTCGGCAGCAGCGATGCGAGTTCGATGCCCGGCCAGGGAGAATCCCACATGGCGAGGCAGACCTCTCCTGCCTCGCCCGCTGCTCCCCTCAGCAGTGTATTTCTGACCTGCCTGTTCTGCTCCCCGCTCTGTCTCTGGTGAACCCTCTCGCCGCCTCATGCCTCTGGCCTGTACCCCAGCTTGTATGTATAAATAAATAAATCTTTAAAAAAAAAAAAAGATATGACAATTGAAATACCAACCAGTCTTGGAGCGGAGGAAGTACAGAAGACTGGGATAAAGGTCAAAGTCTTGACACAATTAGGCAGTTGCTATTTTTAAAAGTAGAAAAAAGATTATGAAAATGATGTCTGACAAGATTATGAAAATGAGCCTGACATCACATTTTAGGAAGTACATGTCTAA
>PVIJ01024873.1:0-11549 GCA_004024925.1 Scalopus aquaticus
GTGTAACTTGGGGAATTTCAGTGTCTGAGGACAAGCAAGGACTTTGGAATAGGACCTGGAGGTTGACTTCTGGCCTTCTCGGTTCTGCCTCTGAGACTCAGCCTCCTTTCTTGTGAACTGTCTACAATTCCCATCTGGCAGGGTGATTGCGAGGCTGAGATGAAACCTGGACTCCAAGTAGGGGCATGTGGATTGTAGCTATTAAAATTTTTCTTATGCTTCCTTGGGTGTTTGAGAAATACCGAGAGCGTCAAGCAGGTTTCTGTTTAGGATTCTGGGATGGGAATTCCCAGAGGTGTGAATATTGCAAAGACAGATCCCCAGATCATGTGGGGGAGGTGGTCATTATTAGCACCAGCCCAGGGAATTTATTTTTTTTCTTTTGTGTAGAAGAACTGGGGTGTAGGCCAGAGGTGTGTAGGTGTGTGTGTGTGTGTGTGCGCGCGCGTGTGTGTGTGTGTGTGTGAGGATTCACCAGAGACAGAGTGGGGAGCAGACAGGTGAATTTACTGAAGTACACTGCTGAAGGGAGCAGCGGGGGAGACAGGAGAGGTCTGCTGCACCATGTGGGTTAGCTCCCTGGCTGGGGATTGAACTCAGGCCACAGCAGTGATAGCGCTGAGACTTTTAATGCCTGGCCACCAGGGAGGCCCAGCCCAGGGAATTTATACCCTCATTCTCCATGGCTCAGCAAAACATGTCCTTCTCCAGGATGCCTTCTCCACCCGGTGGATCTCTATCTTCATGGCTGTCTTCTCACTGATCTGACCTTGAGTGATCCTTCAGCTCCTGGAGAATGAGACCAGGTAGAGTTGCCCAACCAGCCGAGTGAGCTGGAGTGACTTAACCTCACTGTTCTGTTAGCACAGGGATCCAGAAGAGGTATGACCATTTTGCCCAGAGCATGTGGTGAGGATTCAATGAGATAATGCACGTGAACTATTCAACACAGCAATAAAGAGTACACCCCCTGGGTGGTGGTTATAACTGGTGCCCATGTCCCTTTCTAGGCCAGACCCTCACAGCAGGTAGCTATTGTACCTCGGAGGTCTCAGTCTGGCATGATGCCTGGCACATAGTGGATGCTTAGTTAAGATTGCTTGAATAAATGTGCCCCTTGGTGTCTCCCTCAGTGTCTTGCACATGACTGAGAGGTAGAATGGGGTGGAGGTTAGGAGAATGGATTCTGGGATTGGATGGATCTGGGGTTACATCCTGCCTCTGAATTATAAAAGCATGATGCTTCTAATCACTTAGCCTATTTCCTTCACTGCAAAATAGGATGAAAAGGCCATTTCCCAGGGTTCTGTTCTGAGGTGATTTGTTAAGTCATGTAACTCATAATGGCAGCTGTAGTTATGGTGGTTACTCAGCTAATTCCCATGTATGTGGCTGCCCAATGAGTGGGCCTGTGTGGCTGATTTTCCTAGGGTCTGTCCACTCCTACCCCCTTGCCTCCTTGATTCTGGTTTGGGGATTCATGTTGTTCCAGGAATTGACTCCACCTTTGGTGCCAGGCAAGAATGGGGCAAGTAGAGCGAGAGAAAGATATTGGGTTCTTTCTGGCATCGTTAAGCTGCTGGATCAAGCCTTTCCTGAAGGACTTTTAAAAAAATGGGAGCCAACAAATTGCCTTTATTGTTTATGGCTGTTTGAATGGGGTTTTCTGTTCCTAGTAACCAAAATCATCCTTATGGATACAACCCATACATTTCTCCACTGTGTGTAGCTGTCACTTCCTTTCTGTGGGTGGGGTGACATAGGCCCAGGCCACATTTCCTCCATGAGCACATGGACTCTGTGAGAACCAGCTGACGCTGCTGCCTGTCGGAAACCAGACCACCCAGGAGCCGAAAGATTATGGAAACATAAAGAAAACCAGAGCAGGGGAAAATTCAAGTGAATGCTTCCAGAATAACCAAGAAGGAAAAAAAAGTGGTGGCAACTCTAATAGCAAAATAATTGACCACTACACTCCTGATTGTTGAGGGTGTAGGCAGATCTAAACCACCTGAAGGGAGTGTCATCTCTGCGGGGAATGCTCATTGCTTCTTCCTCCTGGTGTCCAGCCTTCTGCAGACTGAAGCTTTGGTTTCTTTTCTGGGAATTATCTCAGGGGCCCTATCTTCTCGAGGGAAAGGTAGCCTAAACAGAAGGTACAGGCATTGAATCTTGAGCTGAAGACACTGACCCATTTCATCCCTGAGATCCTCACGATATTATTCCAGTTGTGAACCCAATGTAGTATCTTCTTCTTTCTAACCTTTGCAGTGTGCTTGGTTCCCGAACCTGGTGCTGTGGCTCCCTGTGGACCCAGGGAGCTCTCAGTAGCCTTCCACGACATTTCCTTTCACTGAAGTTAGCAAAGCTCATTTCTGTTGCTTGCACTCAACGAGTCCTCAGTGATACCTGCTGAAGGGGCTGTGACAGTGGGAGAGGGAGCTGCCACTCATTGAGAACCTCATCAAACAGGGGGTGGGTGATTCTCCATAAGGCTCTTAATGGATTCATTCTTGGGAGGAAGGCAGGTGGGGTAATTGTGAAGGGTCCTCAGAGTCATAATGCTTCAGGTGTTCTGAGTAGGCTAAGTACCTACATATACATTAATGTTGAACTGACGAGTAAAATTCAAATCAGTTTGGAGGAATTCCTTAACTCACATTTTATATAATGTTTTCCCAGTGAAATCCCAGAAACTTTATTGGACACAGCTTGGATGCCAGGGCTTGGCAGGTCCAGCATACTACCTCGCAACCCTGGGCTGCTCAGGGAGGATGGTTTCACCCAAAAAAATCTCAGAGCAAATGGCAACTCCACAATGGAACACTGTGCCTGGCCTTCTATATAATTGGGAGATAGAGGGCTGCTCCACAGGCGAATTAACAGGTGAAACCTTTATAAATAAACATCAGTGAAGAAAAAACAGGCAGTTCACCTTTTTACTCAGACCACTCCTTGGCAGATGGGCAGGGGCAACCACAGGCCTGCACGTCACTGGATGGGTGGTGAGTGGGCCCGGATGTCCACTGCACAGGCAGGCGAGGGGGAAGGTGGAGGCAAGAGACTGTGTGCACTAGGGACCTGTGCGTTTAGAGGACCAACTACTGGGGGATCAGGGAGTGTGTGCCAGGCTGTTCTGTAATGAGCAGGGGGTGTTCTTTATATCACATTTTGTGGCTGGCGGGTTCAGAGAGGATGAGGATGACAGTGAGACTATGGAGGCCCAGCATCTGGGTGAAGATGAGGGTCAGGATCACGCCCATGAAGAGCTGGGGCTGCTAGGCTATGCCCTGCTTGCCATCCTGGTGTTCCCCCCCCCCCCCCCGCCCCCACCATTGCCAGCCCACTCAGGCCAGTGCCCAGCTGAAGGAAACTCCTGTGAATACTCCAATCGACCTGGGTATGTGTGTGTAATGGGCATCCTGCCCATGACCCACTTTCCCTCCCTCTAGGACTGCACCTTGAGAGAGCGCTGGGAGATTGGCTCTGCCTCCAGGAGTCTTAGGGGGCACGTGACTCAGATCTGGCCAATCAGAACATTGGATCTCCCTGGCACTGCGATTGGTTCAGGGGTGGGAAAATGACCCAATCAGAGCCAATGAGAAGCTACCAGGCCTCTGCAAGGGCTGCTGGGGCGCGAGCTCTGTAGGTAGCTCAGACCCCTGGAGAGGCGGGAGAGTCTGGAGTGGCAAAGGCGATGAGCTCTGAGGGGAGGCTTGTCTGCGAATGGAGCCAGCACTGAGGCCAGGGGAGCTGAGCTGGACCGGAGGAGCTGGGTCCCATAACGTGGGTGGGCCTCTGCTCAGACCTCGCAGGCCCAGCCCACCCCGGACTCCTCAATTACCAGAGCGCAGATCCTGTGTCTGCTTAAGCCCCTCAAGGGTCTAAACGGACAGGAGGGAGCGACCTGTGGGACCTGTGGGACCGGAATTCTGAGACTAGAAAACCGTCCAGTTCTCATCGCCCCTGAGAGGCTTGCTTCTGGGAAACGGCAGTCAGAGTGATTCAGGGAAGATGTATCAAGGGACCTGCTTCTGGTGAGGTGTGAATCCCACTGGAACCTGCCTCCTGAAGGGGACCTATTTAAGAGTTGCCAGTTAGCAAAAAAAAAAAAAAAAAAAAAAAAAAAAAAAAAAAAAAAAAAAAAAAAAAAAAAAAAAAAAAAAAAAAAAAAAAAAAGAAAACCAAAAACAACAACAAAAGTACAGGACATCTAGTTGAATTTGAATTTCAGATACACGAATTTTTTTTGGTATGTCTCAGGCACTATTTGGGATATACTTATATTAAATATTCACTGTATATCTGAGTGTTCCGCATTTGATGGAACAATCCCACCCCAGACGTTTTCTGAAGTCCTCCTGGACAGGCTTACTCCTGAGATCAAGAGGAGGCGGCTGGCACCATGCATTGGGCTGGCACTGGACGGAGTAGGAGTCTGAAGATGTGAGAGGTGACAGAAGAGGAAGGAGAGAGGAAACAACAGAGATGAGGGGGGTCGTTGAGGTCCAGTGCAAAAGTGCACCGGGCTTGTCAATCACTGGCTTGCAGTGGCCACAACCGTTTCGAAAGTAAGCTCTCCTGCCCTCATCTCTGCTCAAGGAGTCCGAATTTGTGCCTCATAAGCCCCCACTAGAGCTGCAGCTGATTGGACGAGGGCAGGCAGTGGCTCCACGGCCCAACTTGCACTGTGACTCAGTGAAAGAGCTGAAGTGGCCTGACCAGAGTCCATGCCTGACCATAGAGATGAAGAGGGGCTGAGGCAGTCAGTGGTGGAAACGAAGCTGGCTGGAGATAGGGAGAGAGGTCAGGAGGGGATTCATGAGGGAGGCAAGCTGTGCCGACACAGAGGCTTGGAGGTCAGAAAGCCAGGTCCTAAGCTAGGTCTAACTAGCTAAGACCACATTCTTAAGAAACTCCCTGTCCAGTGGGGAGTAGACCCCTAAGGAATGAATACTGTTAAAAATACTCTGTGACTAGGGAGATGTATAGTATGTTCCGAGAGATAGAGGAGAAAGACTTTGACTCTGGACAATTGAGGAGGGCTTTCTGGAGGAGGTGTCCCCTGAGTAGTGACATGAAAAATGAGTAGAAGTTTGCTGAGAAAAAAGCCATAAAAGGTGTTGGAGCTGAAGGCACCGAGAAGCAAGAGTTTTTTTTTTTTTTTTTTTTTTTGCAAGAGTTCTTGATATGTTTAGGAAGAGAAGAGGTTGGATCCAAGATAGGGACTTAGAAGTTACCTGTCTTGAGGCAAAATGTGGATCAGGCTGACTAAGGAGGGGGTGGAGACCAGTGTCTAAGGCTGCATCTTTTGGGGGTGGGCACATAACAAGCTATTGGTCAAGTGTGAGAGAGATCTGCAGCCTTCTGGGTCTGGCTTCTGTTTAACACTTTTGAAAGGGCAGGAACCTGTCATTGTTCTCTAATTAAAATAAATGACAGTGAAATGATAAAGCCCACAGTCTGCCTAAAGCAGTGCCTCTATTCTGGCTTTCCACTAGAATCCCCTGCAGCACTTTTACAATGCAGGCTTTCTGGACCCCACCCCTGGAGAATCTGACTTAATTGGTCTTGGGTGGGGCCCCCAGAGCAAAATATTTTAATAGCTGCCCAGGTGATTCTATTTTGAGTCTAAGGTACAAGGAGACAGATACTGGTTTCAGTTGGTGCCCTGCAGGAATATGTCTTCTCAGATCTTTCTATTATAGAAATCTGGATTTTCCTGTGAAATGTATTTATTTTAAAATGTTGACTCAATTTAAGAAAAAAATCACCACATTGGAGTACTTACTCTGGGTTGTTCTAAATTCCCTATCTTTGCAGCAACTCTGAGTTATGTATCTATTTTGCAGATGAGCAAACAGAGGCATGGAGGTAACTCACCCAAGGACACATAGCTACAAAGCGCTAGACCAAGATGCACAAGCAGGACATCCGGCTTCAGAGCCTGTTTCCCCCCACAGCACTGACTGGCCCACCTTTGGCCCAGTGTCCAGCGGTTTGCAATCACTGGCAGGTGAGTTAAGAGGGTCGTGTTGAGTCCTGGCTGTAATGGGGACAAGGGAAGGCACGGGCAGGGGGCGGCGAGTAACATGGCTGCTGCCGTCTGTGCTGAGGGAAGGGAAGAAGGGAGCCCTTTGCCACTTGTAATGGCCAGAGTTCTAGACGGCCCTGCCCAAGGAGTGGGGCCTAGCGGCTCTTTTTACTAGGCCTGGCAGGTTCAGACTTGGGTCTTCATCAAGTGCCCTGCCGGCCCTGACAGCACTGGCTCCTCTGAGATGCTGCAGATAAGTGGGCTCACCTTGTGGGGGGGCTGTTGCTGGGGGAAGCTGCAGGCTTTGTTTGTTGCTGTGACTCAGGGCAGGTTATCAACTGGCGGCAGCTGTGGCTCCAGGCTAGGCCCAGAGAGGCGTCTAGTCTCTGAGGCCAGTCAGACCCACCCAGTGAGCCCTGCTGCTGTAGTCAGCTTATGAGGGGATGTTATCTCTGTAGGCTTTGGGGGTAGGTTTAGGGGTACATTTTGGGCAAGGCAAGAGAAAGGATTCAATCAGCCAGTGGGATTGAACAAGGAGAAGGTACTTGGCCATTTTCTGTGGGCCTTGCCATCAGATTTTTTCTTTTTTTAAAATATGTTTTTATTTTTTATTTCTATCTTTTACATCATTATTTTTGTACAATGTATACTTGCATGCTTTCTCCTTTTAGTTGTACTCCCTGTGAGCCATCAGATTTCTTAATCTAAATAGTTCCAAGGGGGTCCGTGTTGTTATTTCCATTTTACAGATGAGGGAGTTGAGGCTCAGAAATGTGAGGTTTCATGGAGCTATGCTTGGAGTCCAGTTTGTTCCCTGGTTGTTTACCTTCTCTACATATATCCCAAAGCCCCTCCACAAAACCCACCCAAGTCCCACTCACTTGGGACCTCGAGGCTTTATTGCCCTTCCCTAGGGGTCGGGACTGTGTATACTTCAGTAGCACATTTACAGTCACAGGCATCTCGGGCTGGCCCGACAAGAGGTGACAAGTCTGCAGAGACATGGGTATTTGTACAAATCAATTGCAAGGAGATTGGGGCTGGTAATTGTTGACACACTGATCAAATCATGTAATGAATCTGTGGTCTCCAGGCCAAGAATCATTTTAATTGAGTTAAAAACAAAGCTATATGTGTTTTTCTAGTTAAAAGGCAGTGATTATTTTGTTTCCCAGTCCAATTTTAGTGTCATTAAAGTAGTTTAAGAATCGGCATTGTTTTCTTTTCATCTCTGCTAAGAGCTCCCTTCCTGCCCCTCTCAGTGGGCTCGCAGATGGCACCTGGGCCATGTCTTTGTTGCTTGGCTGTTGCACCCTGCTGGGGATGGACAGAGCCTGCATCCAGATGAAGACCCACCAAATAGAGGGTCTGAACCTGGGTGCCAGAAGTTTCCTGTAAGAGCCCCCAGACAAGGGCTTTGCCACCCTCATTTGTAGGGTGACTGGACCCTGTGCCCTACTGGGAAGGAGGAGGCTGGGTCAGAGCTCAGTGACTGCCCAGTCCTCATCAAGAGACCAGCTTTGACCTGGGCCAGGCCCTCCCCAGGAAGGCCCTGGTCTTCCTTTGCAGCCTCCAGCTTCCTTCCTGTCCTGCCTCCCTGGCCTCCAGGCCCGAATCACTCAGCCATCTCACTGGGTCACACCTCATGCCTTTGCAAGGCCACTTGTTCTACTAGGAAGACTTGTCCTATATGCAGGGCTAACCTGTGTGAAAGGGCCCAGCTTTGGACTGAACACATACTGGGTGCTTAAAAAGTGTGCCTGCCTTCCTTCCTCCCTCCCTTTTTCTTTCTATCCCGCTTTCTCCCCCTCCTTCTATATGGGCAAGCTTGGCCCTCGCTGCTCTAGGGGACCTTTCAGTGTGATGGAAGAGGCACAGTCCCAAGCAAGAGAAGCCTTTGGTCTACACGATGGAAGAAATCATATTTGAAGCCCATTTAGAGGCAGTAGTTGGGTTTTGACTTCCAGCACCCAGATCCCCTGGGATCCTCCCCTGGCCACATTTGGTCCATCTGCTTTGTGGGCAGCTCTTCCCTCTTAGAGGTGGAACTTGTGACCTGCCTAAGCCAGGCCCAGCCATTGTGTGCCCTCTGCCACAGGGACCAGTCAGCGTCCAGCCCTCCTTCTCCTGGACTTAATTCTGGACCTGGTTCTCCAGCCTGCCCTCCTCTTTGTGAGCTCTCCCCAGTCTTGTAGTAAACACCCCTCAAGCATAAGGAAGCCAAATCAGATTCTTTTGTTGCCAATCAAGGAGTTCTGAGAGACGCTTTCAAGTCTACAAATGCCCACTCCCAACTCCTGGGGTAGTGGAACCCAGTGCCTTTTCAGTTGCAGCTGGACAGAGCTGAGAGCCAGGGCCCCCAGGGGGAGGTGGTGGCGATGGTGCTGCAGGGAGGGGAATGTCCGTCTTGGCCCTGGATGGGACCAGGGGGGTGAGCTAGTTCAGTTCCTGAGAGGTGCCCAATGTCCAGCACCAGAGCAGCCTGGGTCTGGCTGCAGGGTTTCGCCTTAGAGGGGCTTCCTGGCCCCAAATCCAATCCTTTCTGCTGAGACCTAGTAAATGGGGATGGTAAGGTACAGGGGGGCAAGAGGAGGCGGAGGTGCTGACCCTTCAAGGCTGGCATTATGGCCATTATCACATTCTGGGTTCCCCAAAGTAAATCTATGATTGGAGGGAAAAATGAAGCCTTAAAGCAGAAGGAGGTAGAAGCAAGAGGCAGACACATGCCTTGGTACCCATACCTGTCCTTCCCCAGAAGAAAGGAGTGAGGGGGCTTGGGGGAAGGGGAGAGGAAAGAGTTTTGGCTTGGAGCCAAGTGGATCTAGGTTTGAATCTACATCTGCCACTAATCAGCTGTGAGCTTAGGCAGATCATCTCACCTCTCTGAGTCTCAGTTTCCTCATCTGTAAAATGGGAGCAATTCATTGTGCTTCCTGGGATTAGTGTGAAAACGAAGCAAGGATGGGTCGTTTTTAGTGGCTGTACTGGTGCTCGGCACAGCAGAGTTGCCCAGTGTTTGCTTTTATTGTTACGAAGACTAGGAACCAGGCTGAGTGAATTCTCTAGAGTTGGTCTTGGTTGTAATTCCAATTCTGAGCTGATGGATCTTGGGCACTTGGCTATGAACTTCCTCTTTGGGTGTCAGTTTGCTCATCTGAAAAATGGGAATACTAGCAGCTCCTGTTTCAAGAGTAGACGTGAGGATAAATGACATAATGCACAGAAAGTGCTTAGCACCAGTGACGGTGACCTCCGGGCCCTCCGCTCCTGCACTGCGTCCCCCCTCCAGGGCTCCACCTGCCCCCTGCCCCAAGCCCTCAATCCTGATCGCCTCACCTTCCCCTCTCTGCTGCTCGTTGGCTTGAGTGTCGCCGAAGAGACTTTCTGCCTGGTCGGTCACCACCATTGTGGATCCCCTGCACCTTCTTACGTCCCTTTCCCTTCAGGCCCTCATTGCCTAACCTGGCCTTCATCACCCTCCTCTGGGCTCTTGGCTGCCTCCCACCCCCTCACAGGGGGAGATGACCTTGCCTGTTTTCCCATTAAAACCCCTGGCATCAAGGATGCTGGGAATATTATAGGCTTCCCATTGGCACCCACTGCCCCCTTCCCACCATCTTTATCTTCTGCCCTCTGGGCACAGGTTGAGGTGTCCTGTCTAGTGACAGCTGCTCCCCACACATTCTCCTGGACCCTTATTCTCTTCTGTTTCCCCTGGCTCTTTAATAATCCCATTCTCTTTGAACCTTTCGCCTTCTCTGGCTCAGCCCTGACAGTCTATTATTTTGTTTAAGTTCTCATATCTCAAAATAAAGAACCCCGAACCTCTCTTGATTCAGCATCTTTTCTGTAGGTACCAAGCTGGTCCCTTCGTCTGGGACATGCCAAGTGTGGGCAGCATACATGCCTTCATTCCCCACTTCACACTTTGAGCCATTTCCATTTCCCCTTTCATCCTGCAGAAGGATGCCAGTGACCTCATTGCCAAGTGCGACGTTTAGCCCTTTGCTCCTTAGCCAATGCACCCTACTGTTTTTCCCTTCTAGAACATTCATCTCCCTTCTATGTTAGAGCCTGCCAGCGGCCTCCCTTCCTTACTGACAGAACCCAGATCTTCAGGAAAGCAGTGTGTTCTGCTAAGAGGCTGTAGTTTCCCTTGAGGGTGGCCAGTGAGATGCAAGTGAAAGTTGGGGGTAGGATGGGAAAGAGCTTTGAGGAGTCTAGAAAGTTTCATCTGGGAGGCACATCCCAGAATGTGAATGTGATGGCTTAGAGAGAGCTGTAGCAGCATTCTTATTGCCACACATTCACTTTGCCTGTGGAAATCAGGGCTAAGAAGTACGGCAAGAGACAGAAAGAGCCTGAGTCTCTGATGGTCCTGGACTGCCTTCCTCCACACTTGTTTTCTGTAGAAGACAGAACCTGCATCTTCACTGAGCAACTGATTTGGCTTTTCTGTTGCCCGGTCCAATCCTAGACTGTGCAACTTCAGAGCTATTTCCTGGGCCTCTCCTATCTGTCAGGCTCTTCTTTCTTTGTCTCCAGTTGTGGGTGCCCTTATTGTCCCCATTCTTAAAATGGGTGAACCCCTTGGCTTCTGTTCGGGGCCTATTGTTTTTTCTGTATCAGACTTTCTAAGTAATCTTGTTCTTCTCGGGGGTTCGCGTCCTGTGCTGGTGACTGCCACTCTGCAGTCTGGCGCTCCCAGACGCCAGTGTTCAATCCGGTGTTCTTGAGAACCCTCCAGCACAGTGGCGTGTCAGATTCTTCCTCGGGCTCATCCTACCTCCCCAGGGCCCCCAGTTCAGCTGGTGAGTCTTCATCTACTGGGTAGGCCAAGTTGCAAACCCAGGAGTCATTCGCTTTCCCTCCCCTCCTGCTCCCCCAGCTCCTCGCATGCCTGCCTCATCCTTTTATCCTCCTGAGGGCTCCGAAGGGGAGTGAAGTGAGCACGATCATCCCCACTTTACAGACAAGGAGGCTGCAGCTGGGGTCAAGGAGTGGGGTCCCTTAGCGTAGTACTCTCACTCTGGATGTGTTTGAGCCCAGTCTGGACAGACACCCACACCTGTGCTCTGGCCAAAGGCTGAGCCCCAGGAAGACCCTGGTTGGACTGGGCTGAATGGACATACCCAGAACATGCCTCCTGTGCATGTGGCAGCATCTGATTTTTCCAGCAATCTTGAAAACATGATGGTTGGAAGGGAGGGGGAACAGCTCGCGTTGGGCCCAGTTGGTCTGGGGCGTGGGCGGTATTGGAGGCAGTAGGTGAGCCTCCCTGGTGGTCCCAGGGAGCCCTCGGCTCTGACAGGTGCCCCTCTACCTGGCCCTTCTCTGCAGCAATGACTCCCACATATTTCAGGCTTTATTTCCCCTCCTCCCCAAAGATCTCAGACGACTTCTGTCACTTCTCTGGCTCTCATTTAACTCATTTTAAAAAATGGGAATTTTTTTTTATTGTTATTTATGTCTTTTACATTTTGTATTCCCCTTGGGCAGCCCACCACCAATTCAC
>PVIJ01024874.1:0-11552 GCA_004024925.1 Scalopus aquaticus
AGGGGATCTGGTGGTTCTTTCTTCTCCTTAGTCCGTCTTTTTGGCTTCTTTCCAAGTTCTACTCACCCGTGAGGGTGTTAGATTTATGTAGCGTTTTTGAATCTTCTCTGGGTTTGGCTGATGTCACTTTATCGGCGGCTTTTCTTTTGGGAGAGTCGATACTAGCGTCCCTTCACCGCCATGTTGATGACGTCATCCCCCGCCATGTTGATGACGTCATCCCTCCAAGAGGGATCTTAACTTGGGCAGGTAGTTAAAACACACTTTCCAGAGAAGCAAAGTAATGATATAGATATTTGCCTGACAGGATAAAGGTGGGGCATTCTATAAAACTGCTTCAGTAATTTGAAGCAAAAGAATGCCATGTTCTCTTTCGTGGCTTTTTTTTTTTTTTTTAGCCGTGTGACTGCAATGCTAAAATAGGCTAGTGAGATGTGCAGAGAACAATTTAAAGATAAACATACAGAAAAATGATTGAAAAGTTATATATTCAGGAGACATAAGTTGAAAGGGATGGATCTAAAAAGCTTAAAAGGAAGACCCCCCCGCCGGCAGCGCAGGGGTTAAGTCTCAGTGCTCTCACGCTATTATGGCTGAGGCCTGAGACTGATCCCCCTCTAGGGAGTTAACCCACATATGGCACAGTAGATCTCTCTATCTTGCCCACTGCTCCCCTCAGCAGTGTATTTCAGTCATTCTGCCTGTTCTGCTCCCCACTCTCTCTCTGGTGAATCATCTCACCCGCCCCCACACCTCTGACCTGCACCCCAGCTCTTGTATGAATAAATAGATAAATCTTTCAAAAAAAAACTCAACAAAAAAAAACTCAACAAAAAACTCAACAAAACTCAACAAAAAGGCAACTTCTGAAAGGTAGAAAACATTTGCAATTTTATTTCTGTTAAGCAATTAATATCCGGAATAAATACTCAGAATAATATATACAACTCAATAACAAAGCAAACAATTTGATTTAAGAATGAGCAGAGGATCTGAATTCTTTCAAAGAAAACATCCAAATTGTCAACAGATATTTAAAGAGATGCTCTATATCACTAATCAATAAGGAAATGCAGCTCAAAACCACAAAAAGGCATTATACCTGTTAAGATGGCTGCTTTCAACAAGACAAGAAATACTAAGTTTTGGCAAAGATGCAGGAGGAAAGGGAAGGGGAACTTGTGCATATTGGTGAAGAATGTAAACTGGTGTAAAACTATGGAAACAGAATGGAGATTCCTCAAAATAATTAAAAATAAAACTAGTATACAATCTCACAACCTCACTTCTCAATATATCCACTTCTCAGTACATATCTAAATGAACTGAAAACAGGATGTCAAAGAGATGTCTGCACTCCCATTTTGTTGAAGCACTATTCACAATAGGTAAGACAGATTGCTTCAATGTCCATTAAAACACTAGGCATATTTAACATTTCTAATACTGAAATGTTGTTTCTGATCCTCATCTTCAAATATTCTAAGAAGATTGTGTCCGGTAAAGGACTTTTCCTTTATTTGAATTTTTAGGTTCTGTGAGCCCTCGCCTCTAGGACTGTGTCCTATTAGAAATTTTATTTCTATTTGCAGTCTTCCTCTGTATGTGCATGGCACACGTTCAAAGTTTATTCCAAGTACACCGTTCTTTTTTAATTTCTTCTTTTCATTATTTTCTTTTTGTTTTTTTGCTACTGATGTTCACTACAGGAAAGGGAAAACCATACAAGTGAGAAAGTAAATGAATAAAATTATTATCAAGTCCACTACCTAGAGAGTTCCAGTTGAGATTTTTCTAATAGAACCATCCAGAAGCATTACGTGTTTTATCTCTATGTTTATACATAGGTGGGCTTCTATCTGGTTTTCTTTGTTGCCTGCTTTTTTTAAAATAAAAAACATATTTTTATATTATTTCCTTGTCAATAAATATGCTGAAGTAATTTTGAATGTCTGCACCATATTTTATGTGTATATGTACTGTAATTAATCTAATCAATCTCTCCTCAGAGACCATTTAGCTTCATTGATTTATTAAGCAATTTTGTCTTAAGTTTCAGGTTTCAGATTTGATTTTACCCTCTTTGCCAGCTCAGAAGTAGGCTTATTGCTGTGTTATGAATGCTGAACTGTCTGCCTTGAAATCTATATTAAAGTTTTTTGAAAGAAGATGAATTGCATTTACCATTGTATACATGTTTCTGGCATTACGACTTGTGGTCAATAAACATTTGTTGATGAGGAATGATGGATGAATGCATAAGAAATGGCATCTGAACTAATTCTAGAGTTCCGTAAATTTTCCAGATCATTCCAAAATGAAGGCAAGACTCCCAAGTAGAAGCAAAGTACTTTATTACTTATAGCACACTTGACAGTGTATGTCTTGGTTTCCATTGCCCCAAGTCCACAGTGGTGAGTCCATTGCTCAGATGAATGTTGTGCACGAGGTGGGTTTGCATTGCAGCTGAGGAAGTACTAAGTTCAGGAAATCTACTTCTTCTCTGTAATCAGTAAGCAAGCCTACCTTTTGCCCCAGAAGGAGACATTACCTCATTCTTGCAGTTTGCTTGCTTTAAATATAAGCCTGAGAAATGGCCTGAGTTAAGAGTGGTAATGACATTGCATTCTTGTAATATCTAGCAAGGCAACGATGGACTGTCTGCAAACATTAAGCATCCTTTCCTATGCCTTTAAAAATGCCCTCAGGGTAAATTCAAAAGAATGGAATTACTAAAGAATTTGCAGAGCTGTAGACTTTTTTGTATCACCAAATTACATTTCAGAAACTTACTCTTGCAGGTTTGCTTTTTCAATTGTGTTCTATAAAATGTCTATTGTTCACTTGTTAGCCCAGAAATGACCTCTCGCATTTAAGTACTCGAGTCCATGTTGGTGTTCTCTGCTTTCCCAGGGATATGTCTCATTGGTATTAACAAGGAGGATATTTTTTAATAGAGCCATTTCCTGACTGGTGTCAAGCAGAAAATAGATTGCTTGCCTCAGGTCGGTGGGGACAAGAATGTTCAGATAAGCCGCGATGGTGCCTCTGCCCCTCTGCAGCACGCCAAGTTTCTTCCTATTGATGAGACTCAGGTCCTGCTTTCTCACTTGATCTAACACTATGGACAGGTGGTATGTTGTGTCTGTGAGCTTATAGGTGAATTTAATGGCATTTCAAGGCATTCTGAAAAAGCAAAGTATTATTTGGGACTGTTTTTGTCAAATAAAGCTATTTGACATAAGTCTCATTGAAAACAGATGTGGAAATATGCATTTCTTACTTTTTTTTTTACTATCCTTCCCTGGGGGCTTTAGGCTTATGCCAATCTGAATGTTGATGATAAAAGTTTCAGCATCTCTTTTTTCCACATATGTTGTCTTTAATATATAGGAAAACTTTGAGAGAGGACACTTGAGCAGTAGCTACTTGTTAAAAGTAGGACTGACCCATCAGAGAGCTATTAAATAAGAAAGAAAGAAAGCTTTGTCCTTGGATCAAGGACTCTCATGGGACAAGGCTCTTAGACATGTGTCCCGGTAGTGGCTGGGTTTAGTAGTTGTTGGCATGGGAAACTCCGTTTTCCTCATAGACAATTCCTCTGACTTTGACATACTCATTTCTTTTTGATTTCCTCTTCTGTTAAGTGATAATGCAAAATATTTGACTCTGACCTCAAGCAGAGAATCTTCTGGAAAGTCATTGTTTTAATTTTTGTGTGTAAGATACAAGTGTAGATCCTCAGCAGAGATCCCACTTGTATTCCACCTAGAGTTCCCTCTTTGAACCCCTTAACGATGGTGCTCCATGATTGAGCTGTGCCTTTCATTGGAGCATGTAAGTTAAAATAAACTGTTGGTTAGATATGAAGCGTTCTGAAGAGGGAGACTCTGGCTACTGTGTCCTCCAGGTAGTTTATTTTTGTCTTGATACCAGGGACACACATGGTATTCCACTGGAATATTTGATGGAAAAATCCATAATGCCTACAGAGTGTTTGAAGGAGAGTGGTCCCATTATTTCTTCTGATGTTGGTAACATTCATGAAGAGTGTCCTCCAGGCAGTCAGAATCAGCCTGACAGAGTCAGCCTGAAGAATACTTTTGTCTCGAACTCCTCCAAAATTCACATATTAAAGACTAAGCTTCAATGTGACTGCATTGGATATAGGGTATAAGAAGAGGTGATAAAAGCTAGATGAGTTAATAAGATTGGAGACCTAATCTGATTGCAGGAGTGCTTTATAAGAAGAGAAGAGATACCAGAACCTCTTTCCACCATGTGAAGATGTATCTTCTGCAATCCAGGGAGAGAATTCTCACCAGGAACTGAGACTGCCAGATGTTGATTTATGAAACACATTCATAGATCTGATCCTGACCTCAATTCCTATTGTTGAAGATACATAATCTGTGGCTACAATTTTCTTAAGGAAGCATGAGAAAAATAACAGTCATGTAAATATTCCAGAAACAGCAACTATGACTCAGCAAGAGGTAAGTCAATCACCTTTGCAGTGACTTGTCAAATGTGTCCAAGATGATATTTTTAATCTTACTGGTCCCAAACATAATATCTCAAATCTCTTTTTGGGAAAACACAAATGCTAAGTAAATAAAAATAAAAATAATCAGATTATGTGAGCTCAGACTTCTTCTTAGCTCTGTTGAATTATTTTTCTGTGAAACTTATGCAGATCCCAATTACCAAAATACTTATAAAATTTTATAGAAAGTACTTGCTAAATTGTCTGCCTTGAAATCTATATTAAGTTTTTTTGAAAGAAGATGAATCACATCTACCATTGGATATGTGTTTCTGGCATTACTGCTAGTGATCAATAAATATTTCTCGATGAGGAATGAATGGATGAATGATTATAAATGGCATCTGAACTAACTATATAGTTTGGTCAAATTTTCAGATTATTCCAAAATTTTCTATCTTTATTATAAGATTTATTACCTCAGGTTTTCTATACATCTTCCTTCAAATAATTTAAAGAGGCTTTACCAGGATACTATGGCCCAGTTACAGCCTAGAGCAGGTGGAATAGACCATCCCTCTCACGTGTGGACTGGACCTCTGTATGTGGACTACTTCCTTGACCAAATAATTTCAATTAGTTTCATGATGCTTAAAAGAGACACAGGATTTTAAGTGTAGAAAATTGCCTCTTCTGTTTGCAAATATCACCATACAACACTTCCAGGGGCTTAAACCAACAGCTGTAACTTCCTTTCTATATATTTTACCAAGTCAAGGCAGTACCAGGCTGATTAATTAATCTTTCAGTTTTGGGGCCTTTTATTTCTTAATGTTTTTACAGATGGCTCTTTCTCCTATAAGGCATAGCATCTGCTTTTTAGTCAGCAAGAAATGTAAAGGACACATTTTTGCTTTTTTATTTTTGAACCCATAATCCAGCTCAGGAAGTTTTATCTGCACCTTTTTGGCCAGACTTATATTGTATAGCCACTCTTTGAAGCAAGTATGAGAGGAAGACAAAAAATAACTTGGTTGAGACTTAGTGTTGAATGGATGAACTTCTTGTATCAGACACATTAAGTAAGAAGAGGAAACTTTTGGAGAGTCCCAAAAAAGACTTAGAGAAGAATAAACAAGTGCAGCTTTTATAATTAAGTAACAAGAGATTACAGACACTCCTTCCACATACCCACATTAAATAAACTCCTTGGAGACCCACGTCTGTATCACCTTGTTCCAGTCAGTGGCCAGCACAGAAGCAGGTGTCCTTTCCACTTTGTGTGGATCCATCATGCCCAGGAGGCCATCTGGCTGAGGTTCTGGGTTGTATGTTTCGTAGACGGGGTGGTGGAAGTGTGGCAAATAATGTACTGATGGCATTCTCAGAAGAGGGGAGTCATTTTGAGTCAGGGTATCTTGAGGTGTGTTTAACCATCAGAAGTTGAATGGCAATGGAAGCAGATTCTTCCACAATTGTTTCTTGTCACAGTCAGTCTCTGGATGTGATTTCAGGTAACAGAGCTTTTCTTTAGCTTCCAAAGATGAAGTTGAATCCAACCTCTGGGCTATGTCTTTGAGAAAATTGCTCCTTAGACCTCCATTAATCCACCTGCATAATAATAATACAAATATCCATGGATTAAGTGAGAATAACATACTCTACAGACTGAAAGTCATGTGTGTGTATAAGATTTTGCTCTTATTTTTACAATAGTGGCAAACTATGATTACCTGTCGGGTAATTGATGTTTCATGTCACTGGCTTCGATCTTATGAGTATAAAATATCAATATTTACAAGAGGAATCTTTTTTCCTACAGTATATCATTTTATTTTTTGCTGGGCCTTCTGTCACTTCTAACCAGCCATGCTCTCTTTCATGAGTCATTTGGACATAGATAAGTATGTAGCCTGTTGAACCAGTTGCTTTGTCTTATGATCCCATTTGCAGTGGATGTGAATACAGAAGGCAAAACCTGATTGTCCCTGCTCATTAGAAATCACACACTCAGAACCCAAAGGGTTAAAAAGCAAAATTCAAATGGGATGTACATTAGCGTCTCCAATAGACTGTCTAACAAGATAGTTCCTTGACCACATGGCATTCCGTGAGGCAAAGGTCCCACATGCATCCCCTTCTCCTTGGTAGAAGGCACAAAAGATATAAATAAATGATCAGGTTGCAGAATAAACTCTGTATGACCAATTTTGGTTCAAATAAAGGCTTTTTTCTACCCTGATAATAAATCTTTCAGCAACAGGTTGATACTTCTCAGAAATAGACTGTCTAGCAATGTTTTCACCTTCTGCACTTGTCAGGATGGAGTGAGTGCAAGGTAGAGGCCTGAATATACATGCAGCCACAGATTAATGATCTTGAATAAGTTTCCTCTTTCAAGGGCTTTTTGGTATATACTCTAGCTGCTGCTGGGAGGGGGAGAGATGGGAACAGGTTGCAATGTCACCAATAATAGCAAGTGCAATAGACCATCTGCAAAAGGGAGCTGCTGATCTGACTTTCAGAATATGTTAGCTCCAAGGTTAAAGGGACAGAGTAGAGTTCCTGAAAAAGAATGTCAGTATCATTTTCATTTTCTCCACTCTTAGTTTTCTCTTGGGTTAGATTATTTAAAGTCTGTCATGAGTCTGCAAATTTATAAGGAAACTTGTATAAGCTATCTCATTTTACCCAAATCTTTCTGTAGCCATGGGGAAAGGAATATAAAGAAATTAGGGCTTCAACATTTTTCAAGGTATTCCATGGTGACAAATTGCATTGGGTTGATGGGGTAGGGGTGAACCCAAACTTATGAAGCAGCTGCTCTGACCAGAAACAGAAATCACTACCTCCCATGGGAATGTTATTTTTGATAAACACTTTTCAAAGGCAGTCAGAGGATAACGAACTAGGACAAGGTTATTCTCCTTTGTTTTGTTTCTCTGGTTCCCTTGGTGTTTGTTTTTCTCGCCAAATTAAATAGGGTCAAACTGTATGAACATGGCAAGTCCATATCTGTTTAGGTAGATTTTGTTTAAGTCACTCACACATACTCTTGTGGGAAGCTTTAGAGCTGGATATGGCTGATGCCCTTCTGAAATCCAAAGATGCCTCTATGACTTGAGTGACTAGTTAGTTGACTCTTAAATCTCAGCTATCCTGGGTCTGAGACTCAAGTACTTTCAGGTTACAACTGACTTACTGGTTTGCATCTCCCTGGATTATTGAAAGATCAAAGTTAGACTCTGTTGTGCTTTCTGTGAAATACCTAAAGCTCCTGGTTCTTGGCAGATCAAATGAAAAAGATGCTTAGCAAAATAAGCCAGAAGGAAAAAGAAAAATACCGAATGGTTTCACTCATAGGAGGAATATAGGGGAACCAAATAAGAGATCAGGAGGAGAAAATAACAACAACAACAAAACAAAAACAAAAGCTAGCAGGCAACCATAAATGAGAGACATTCAGTGGGGGAAGGGGAGGATAAGGGTTCAAAACGGGGGAGAAAAGAGCACAAGGGACTATGGTGACGGTTCACAGGCGAACTGGTGGTAGGAAACCTACGGGGAATACACAATAATGTAAAAGACATAAATAAATAAATAAATAAAATAATTCATCTGCAGAGTGAGACAACCAAGCCAGGGAATATGAAGCCCATCTCAGTTCCCCCTGCACGGCTCCCCCAGCGCAGGACACACACTGTGGGTCTGGTTGGTGCTGACAACTTTCATATTTCTCTTTCCAAAGTATCACAGAGGGGTCAGTCAGCGGCGAGCCTAGCAGCACCCCAGGCTCTTGGCCTTCTCTGTCAGGTGACTGCAATATTCCTAAATGGACAGAGATAGCTTAGTGCATGTCAATGACACTACCGACTCATCCACTCAGTCACTCAACAAGTATATACTGAACACCTCCCAAGTACCTAGCAGATGGAAAGTGCTGGTACATTAAAGAGAAACCACAATAGACCTGGTCTAGGTGCTTCTGGGAATCAGTTTCAATGGAAAATATACAAAAAGATGGAAATGGGGAAAGTGATTTTACAGAGTACTGAGGTTATGGCTGGGAAGCTGAGAGAGAAAATAACAGCAAAGAAGGACATGAGACTTGGATAGGTCATTTGTGTGGAAACCGGAAGGACAAGAGTAAGCCAAGTACAGCAGGATGAACAGTCTCACTTGGAAAAAAAAATCAACATGTGTCTAGACTGAGACACAGAAAAGAACAGATATACCCCAGGAAAAGGAGAGGAGACAGGTGTGGAGGGAATGAAATTGGAAAAGGAAAGAAGAAAATGAGATGAGGTTATTAAAAAGTGCAGGAGACAAAACTGCAGGCCAGTTCAAGGATTTTTGCCACTATTATTCCTGTAATGATAGGAATTAAAAGGCTTTAAGCTGGACAATGATATTATTTGGCTTTGGATTTATGTAGGTTATTTGGCTAACAACTCTAGTTGCTTTAAGTTGCTATACTTTGAGGTGCCCCAGGATAAGCCTTCCCACCTCGAGGTAGGTCTCTGGGTGCTGCACACAAATGCTTAGATTCTCTTATCCCTCACATCTTTTCCATAAATGGCCCTTTGCCTGAATCTCCATAAAATGCTAAACATGTGTGGGCCTCCCTGGTGGCGCAGCGGTTGAGCGCTGCGCTGTGGAGCTGTTGGCAGCAGCGATGCAAGTTAGACGCCCAGCCAGGGAGAATTTCACATGGTGCAGCAGACCTCTCCAGCCTTGCCCGCTGCTCCCCTCAGCAGTGTATTTCTGATCTGCCTGTTCTGCTCCCCACTCTTCCTCTGGTGAACCCTCTTGCTGCCCCATGCCTCTGGCCTGTACCCCAGCTTGTATGTATAAATAAATAAATCTTTAAAAAAAATAGCTAAACGTGCAAGGGGACCTTCTCAACTTATTTTCCCACTTAGGGTTTCCCATTTTCAAGCCCCCATATACCCCTAAACAAACATTTGTGGCAACATTTTTCCCACTTGTATGAAGTGTGGCTCCTGTCACTGCAATAATGACTATCTTTTTATCAAGACTCAAAAGAGGTCCCAAACTATCTGTGAACCTCGTATAGTCTACATGATAATCTGAAGAGCAGAAATCCTGCTGCAAAAGGCTACCATTATGTAGGCACTAAATGTGCATTTTTTATTTTCCCCAAGAGCCCCAGTTCTTCCCAAGCCAAAGGTCAGCACATGGTGGTCTCATGAGCTATTCAGAGTGTGTATCATCAGTAGGGGCTCCTGGAGATGTGTGGTGACACAATCCCTTCAAAAGGCAGGTAACTTCATTTTGATACAGGTATTGGTGGCATGGCCACCAATTCAGTTGCTGCTTGTGTTAGTACCCAGTTTCATGGGGGCTGAGTTGGGAAATTTCTATCCTGTTACAGGAGACATCTTTAGAAGGGAGAACAAACGTCAGCACCTGGAACCTTCAGTCAAATCACTCTTCTCCATTAATGAGTATAAGGGGAACGTAGTGGAATTTCCCATTCTTGGGAAAGGAATCAAAGCTTGTTCTCTATAGATATTTTGAGAAAAAAGAAACTGAAAGCATAGTGTAGTTGGTCAAGGGCAAAGTCCTCAAATCAGACATCTGGGCTCAAATCCCATCCCTGTCATTGCTTAGGTATGTGTCTCGGCTGACTGGGCTGCCATAACAGGACATCACAGACTGCGTGGCTATTCATGGTGAAAAACAGAAGTGTATCAATCCCATTGTGAGGGCTCCATCCTCATTGCCTCATCTATTCTAACCAGTTCCCAAAGACCCCACCACCAAATGTCATCACATTGGGGTTAGGGCTATATCAGGTGAATGTTCAAGGACACAGACATTCAATCTATATTGTCCTAATCATGATGCCTCAAAATATTTTTTATCATATGCAAAATGCTTCCATTTTGTTCCAACAGCCCTAATTAAAAAAAAATTGTATAACCATTTTTTTTGCACTTGCAAGTATATATGCAAATGAATCTACAGCCCTAAATTTTTTAACCCAGTCCAACATCAACCCTAAAGTCTAATTAGTCCAAAGTTTTATCTAAATATTAAATTCAGGTATGGGTGAGATTCAAAGTACAATTTATCTCGAGGCAAAATCCTTCTCCAGTATAAACCAGTGAAACCAGATAAATTATGTATTTCCAAAATACTGTGGTGAGAGAGGTCAAGTACAGACAGTGACATTCCAAAAGAGAAATCGGAAGGGGCAAAGGATAATGATTCTCAAACAAATTCAGGACTCAGGCATTAGATCTTAAACCTCTTGAGAATAATCCTTATTCATTTTATATGCTGCCTTCCATAGCTACTGGGGTGGTAGCATCACCTGCACAGCTTAGCTTCCTACATAACTCTGCCAGAGTCCCATGGGTAGCAGTCCTGACCTTTGAAATTGATGTAAAGACAGTCTTTCCATATCTACTTTCTCCCCCAAACCTTCTAGGTCTATAGGGGAAATTAATTGTCTTTGCATAGTTATTCCCTTTTCTTGAAAGGGGGAAGTTTGCAGCTAAAGAGCTCGATGGTCCCTTTCTGAGAAGCAGAACCCAAAAATCCAACTGCCTTCTTTGTACTGTCCCAGCTTCTCTGTCTTCTTTAGCTCAAACTGGCAGTGTCTCCACAGCATACTCCCATTTCTCTACCTGACTTCTGTTGAGATGACTACTTAAGTTCATGAGTAAAACCCATGATTTCTTATCAAATGGTTGTTCTGTCACACCCTGGTGTTCTCTTTATTTAAAAAAAAAAATTATATATGCATACAAGAATTGGGGTGTAATCCAGAGATGCAGGAGGTGAGAGGTTTCACCATAGCCAGAGTAGAGAGGGGAGCCGTGGGCAAGATAAGAGAGGTCTGCTGCACGATGTGGGTTATCTCCCTGGCTGGGGATTGAACCCATGAAGTAGTGGCTGGTGATAGCTAGGAGGCCCCCTTGTGTTCTCTTAAACAAGCTTAAGTAATTTTTTATTTTTATTAGTATGGTTGAGAATTTTTCAAACCTTTGCATTCTGGTTCCTTTCTTAATAATTCTTTTTTTTTTTTTTTTTTTTT
>PVIJ01024875.1:0-11604 GCA_004024925.1 Scalopus aquaticus
TGCACTACGCCATAAGAAACACTATTAGCATCCGTCTTATTCATGTGTTGGACCATCCATAGTTTGAGGAGTCTGGACACAACATAGATCATTCATCCCTGTGCCATTCCCAGTCAGAAACCACATTTCTCCCACAGGCTGGGTTTCCCACAACTCTCCAATGCCAAAAGCATAATAAGGAGAACGACAGCCACCACTCAGTAGAGGTTGACTTCCAGTTAAAGGAAGTATAGGTCATCCTCAGAATGGCCCCATTATGCAGTGCTATTATTACTCCCATTTTACAGACTGGAAAAGTAAAGCTCAGAGAGGTCGAATAGCTCAGCCAAGATCACACAGCTGGCATTCTGACTCGAGGCCCATGACCTTAGCTGTGACATTGAATCACCTTATTCGTCTTGAGTCCTTGGCACTAAACACAAAGCCTGGTACATCAAGGAGGAATTACTAAGGATAATGACTAAAAGAAGCCATGCCTGGTCCATCTATTCCTCCTCTTGTCTGGGAGGGGGTCCCCAGAAAACTCCCTGCCATTGACACCCACTCTTTCCCAGCCAGTTGCTCCTCATCAACACCTTTGAGAAGGCTTCTTGACTCTTCCAGGCCATGCTTCTCTGTTTCCTGCAGCCCTGGCAGCCCCGCCGCACTCTCTGAATTCACCCTGAATACCACACGATCCTACTGTCCCCAGACTGCACTTTAGAAGCACTTCTGTCTCCCCATGAGTTTAGACATTCTTCAAGAACAGAGGCTTTTAGAATACCAGGGGATCCTGGCACAGCTAATATTTATTAAGCACTTCTTGGCGCCAGGCGTTGCTTTAAGCACTTTCCCTACAATAACTTGTTTAATATTCACAACCATATGAGTGAGGTACTTTTATTATACCCTTCTGACATATGAGAAAACTGAGATGGAGAGAGTTTAAGAAGGTCTCCCTAGGTTCAACAAGTAGGGCCTGGGTTGGTATTTAAACCCTTCAATTGTTGGCCTCCAGAGCCTGGGCTCTTAACCACTGTGCAATTCTGGAATTTTCAAGATACTTCCAGACCTGTTATCTAAGGAGAGCCTCCCAGGGTCTCAAGGAAGGAAATGCAATCACTGAGAGAGCTGTAGAGGCAGGAACACACTGAGGAGAAACTTGACCTTCCCCGTCGTGCGGGTCAGAGAACAAGGCGTCGCGTGAAGTGCTTTGCCCCGGATCCCACAGCAAGGCCACCGAAGACACCCAGCAGGTGTTGGGTCCCAGTGAGGGGTGCACCCATCAGACACGACCACAGGTGCCTGGATGGTCCTTTCACATGCTGGGTTCCCCGGGGCTGGTTTCAGGCAACTCTTAACCCCGGGAGAGATAGTGCAGGCCGCAGACAAGCGAACTGTCCATGAAGGTGGACGTTTCCAAGTGAGAAAAGGCCTCTTCATGTGGAGTTGGGAGCCCTTGCCTGGAAGTCCACAGACCTGGGCTTGGAACCTGGTCTGCTGTGTGCCCTTACGCAAGTTACTTAACTTCTCTGAACTTCAGTCATTTCAGCTGCAAAGTTTTCTAGGTTTTTCAGTGACCACCACACACTAAAGGTTTACAACAGGGCTGAGGACTTCAGACCCTGCATCACCTCACTTTACCCCAGGAACACCACTGGGGGCAGGTCCTAGTGTTACCCCATTACCATAGGCCAGAAAACCCCAGACTCCACACACACCAACGGCAGAGCCAGACTCCTGCCCATGTTCTGAGCCCAGGCGTGACCCACTGCAACACATACAACACATGGGACGGGCCCAGCATCAGGTTACTAGTGAATCTCTTCCCCCCAGGCCTCAGTCTCCCCCTCTATACAATGGCAGGTCTAACTGGAACAGGGTCTCCCAACTCACATGATGAAGGACACACGCAATTATGGGGGGTCATGAATGTGGGCCACCAAATACTTCCAGATCACACTCCTTCTGGGCACTGGCGGGACTACACACCCAACTTGCTCTGGGTGGGGCCTGCTCATTAGTTCTGCCTGGTTGAGTTGTGAGCAGAAGCGACATGAGCCACTTCCTTCTGGAGTAATTCACTGCCAGTGGGGAGCCACCAGAGCCCCTCTCTCCTGGCCACACTTAGGGTAGAGGTCTTCTTTCCAAGTCAGACCCTGGAGCAGGCCCCTGGACAACCTGTCAAGGATGTAGAGCATGAATGAGAAATAGACTCTAGGGTTTTACGCTGCTCAAGTTTTGGGACTGGCTGTTACCGCAGCCAACTCTGACATAAACTGACTGTTGCTGCAGGGGATGCAAACACAACACATGGTTTGAGCAGTAGAATTTTATTCAATGTATCACCCTCTTCTTTTAGTTTCATTTTCCTTATGTTAATAGAAATCAGGGGATTTCCATCACTCCCCATTTCACTGCACTCTTGGTTTCACCACGAGACAAGCAATGACACAAGTGTAGTTGCCGACACTTGGCCTTAGTTGGGGGGCCAGGGACCCAAAAGAAGCTGAGTGTGCTGAGCCCAAGGGCAGCTGCTGCCCACTGCCCTCCCTGGCTGTGTAGACATGTGAGTCTAGTTCCCAGAGCTTGTAGTTTTCTCCAGGGAAACTAACAATCCAGTGTCTATTTGCAAGCTTCCAATCTGTATAAGTTTAAATACTTTGGCCTGTATAAGTCAAAAGTGTATGTGTGTGTGTGTGTGTGTGTGTGTGTGTGTGTCTGGGTGGGGTCTGTGGAGACCTGCTCGAATGCCCAGGCTGAAGGTGCACACACCCATCCAGCTCCCAAATTCATGTCCCTCTGGCCAGATGTGAGCTCCCGGTGGGATGGATATTGATTATCACTGACAGCCCAACGCCCTGGCCAGTGTCTGACACACAGTAAGGGCACAACCTTAAGAATGAATGAATGAATGAGTGAATGAATGCATCCATTGTGGAATGGGGACCCAGGAAGCTGACGATGGCAAGGTTTAGGGCAGGGACTTCAGAGACAACTTCCACCTAAGCCCAGCTTGGGTGAAAACAGCCACTGACCTGGGAGATGAGGGTAAAGGCCTGGCCAGCAGGTCTTAGGTGCTGGGCTCTGCCAGAGGGCTCCACCTGCACTGGGCCTGCCCTGGGGGCAAATGGCCACCAAACCAAGGCTCCAGCTGCCCCTTGGGCCAGGAACCCCTAGTGGGAACAAAATAGGCCTCCAGGTACCACGGCTGAGAAATATGTGAGACCCCATGATGAGCCCCCTTTACACAGATGGGGAAACGGGGCCCCAAGAGGGTAAGGACGTCCCCCCACCTGAGGGTCACGTAGCCGGCCCTTGAGGGAGCCCTTTGAGGGAGCATCAACAAACCTGGGCCTTAAGCCCCCAGCCCCTTCACCCCCACCTGCGCCCTCCCACACGTGTCTCTATGAGCTGCACCCACACTTCCTTCCAGAAGAGTTCAGGGCAGGACCAGGGGAGCCCTAGAGCATGAGTAGGCGCAGGGAAGAGGGGAGGGAAGCAGTGCGGAGAGTAAGGCTACCCAGGGAAGGCCAGAGCAAGATTGCAAGTGGCAGATACCGATGCAAAGCCAAAGGTGGTGCCGCTGGCTGGGAGCAGTCTAGGCGACTGCGGGGTCCCATCTGGGAGGTCAGGGGGTGGGGTCAGACTAGGACAGTGGAACGGGGGCCATCAGGGACTCGGTTCCACTGGAAAAGGCGCCTCTTGCTCTTTCCCACACCTGCTCACACCCTCGCTGCTCTCTGTGGCCTGTGCCACCTCAGGCGGGTGGGGGTGGCACCGACTGCTTCTCACACCCTGCCCCCCCCCAGAGCCCCTGGTGGAAATCTCAGCCACAGGTGGGTGGGTCCCACACTTCTGAGGGGCTCTCTGCATGATGGGGGGACACTAGAGAGGAGGTGCAAGAAAATAGAAACCTGGAGGGGCCCCAGTCCCCCCCGTAGATTGCACTCCCATGCTGTTTTATTATTGGGACATTGTGGGGAATTCACTGGAAAGAAAGGATTTCCATGCTTATTTAAAAAACAACACGAATGACCCTCTTCCCATCTTCTTTGCCAAACTAACTCCTGCTCACCCTCTTCCCTAAAACCCCTGTACCCAGAGGCCCTCGCTACATTTTCTTAAAATAGTCATACTTGTCTTTTGTGGAAACCATCACAGCTTGGGGTGACAGCTTTCTTTTTTTTAAGATTTGTTTATTTTTGCATACCAGCTGGGGTGCAGGCCAGAGGTGTGGGGCAGTGAGAGGGCTCACCAGAGACAGAGTGGGGAGCAGAACAGGCAGATCAGAAATACACTGCTGAGGGGAGCAGCGGGCGAGGCAGGAGAGGTCTGCCGCACCATGTGGGAATCCCCCTGGCCGGGTATCGAACTGGCATCCCAGCCACTGACATCTCCACAGCGCTGCGCTTAACCCGTTGCGCCACCAGGGAGGCCCGACAGCTTTCTTTTTAGAGGCACGTTGTTTATCATGGCTTCCTCACCAGACTCAGCTGGCAGAGTCAAAACCTGGCCCCCATCAGTTTCAAAATGCGTGTCTTTGGAGGTTCCTTCATACCTGCGTGCCTCAGTTTCCAGGTTTCCTGAGCTGCAAGAAGGGGGTGGAGAAAGGTCCTCCCTCATAGCCTTATTGCAGAGACAAGGAAATCATCAATGGCGCCATCCTCACCATTCCACCATCTTTGTCTTCTCGACCTCATCAACATCCTCAGGACAGAGTCGACGTCTTTCTTCTTCAGTTTTGTACCCTTAGTGCTTAGGATTAATAAGACCCACAAAAGAATGAATGAATCAATGAATGAATGAATCAATGAATGAATGAATCAATCAATCAATGAATGAATGCATGTGTCCCTGAAAATGCAACTGTTCTCCTTCTGAGGAGTCATTTCTTTTGAGCCATTAAGTTGATCCTTCTTATTTTTCAAGTGGAAAGAGCAAAACTTCCTCCCAGGTGAAAACACTTATATATAACCTGTGAAGGAATCCCGATGTATCGCGTGTCCCAGAGATGTTTGTCAGGATTCCTTATGGTGAACAGTCTGAGGCTGGAAGGGAGTGTAATTTTTCTTGCAAAGTGTCGAGGCTTCTTTTCTCGGTCATTTTTCATGAACTTGTCAATTTCCCAGACTGTCTGCAGGCCGCCCTCATCTGGTCTGTCCAGTGCTCAGTGCAGCCCCCTTGGGGTGTTGTGGAAAGTGTCCAGGAAGGGGGGCCAAGGATGTGAGTTCTGCAGGACTCTGGGAAGGTCTCTGCCTTTCCCTGGCCTCGGTTTCTCTCTCTGGACTATGAAAAGGTTTGATTAGACGTTTGTTAAAAGAGTCCCAAGGTCTGAGGGAACTGACTCACAGTGGGGCAAATTTCAGTCTTGGGAAGGTCTGACTTTGTCCTGCTTAACTTTTCTGCTTCCATCATCATGGGGCCTCAGGAGTCAAGAGTCCCCCAAACTTGTCAGTGTGCTAACCGGCAAGAAAGACAACTTTGCTTATAGAGTGAGTGCCTAGCTCAGGTTGAAAATCCACGCACAGACAGCATTTTAATCAATCATGAATCCTAGTTATAAACACCGACAAGGAGGGAAACTGAGGCCTGTCATGCAGTCTCTGCACTGACAGGTTATGGTCAGTACCTTGGGCGTGGGAGGAAGGCCAGTCTTCTGTGGGCATCCCAGACCCCGCTCTTTTAGGAGATTCTGGAGAACTTCCAGGAAATGCATTTTCAGAGCCCAGGAATGTTCTGGAAGAACCAGGCATCAACTGTCAAGGACAGGCTGCCCAAAAACGATGTTGTTGAGCCCACTGGGATAAAGGAGACACTCCAGAGGCCCTGTTTTTGGTAATGAGAGGCAGATTTTGGTGTGATATCAAAAGGTGTCACTCAATGCCCTAGTGAGTCTTCGGAGCTTTCCCTCGCTTCTTAAATGGGCAAGAATGAAGCCCGATGGGAGCTGGCTGCAGTGGGGAGCACACAGCGTGCCAACCAGGGTCCTGAATGCGAAGGCCAGCGGCACCACCTCCTACCCTGGGCCTACGTGGCTATGCAGTTCCGGGAGCGACAGGGGCTGGGAGAACAGGACGCGATGTCTTCGTGCCGAGTGCTGTAAGGACCAAAATAAATCTTGCGCGTAAAAATGTCCAGAGTATCATGAGAACTCTGGACATTTTTAAGCTCTAACAAAACATGTCTACCCTGAATAGAGAACTCATAAAAATCATTTAGAAAAAGGGAAGAATGGCCTCCACAGGAAAGAATATTGGTGTAAGTACAGTGAGCTGAATGGCAGCTCCCCCTCAAAATACATCCATCCACTAAGCTACAGAAACTAGGTGTGGCCTTATTTGGAAAAAGGGTCGTTGGAGATGTAATCAAGTTAAAGATCTAGAGATAAAGGAGCCTCCTGGGTAACGTGGAGTTACCAGGTTCTCTCAAAAGTGACTTTTAAGAGGCCTCCCTGGTGGCACAAGGGGTTAAGCCTCAGCACTGTGAAGCTGTCCGCAGCCACTGCAGCCTGAGTTCGATCCCCAGCCAGGGAGCTTCCCACATGGCACAGCAGACCTCTCCTGTCTTCCCACTGCTCCCCTCAGCAGTGTACTTCAGTAGATCTGCCTGTTCTGCTCCCCACTCTGTGTCTGCTGAATCCTCTCACACACACACACACCCCACACACACACCTCTGGCCTATACCCCAGGTCTTGGATGAATAAATAAATAAAATAAATCTTTTTTTTAAAAAAAGTATTTTTTTAAGAGAAAGACAAATATCTTTCTAAGAGAAAGGCAGAGTGACATTTGAAATAGAGGAAGGGGAGTAGACACAAACAGAGGGGAAGAAGGCAATGCGACACGTTGGTGATGCAGCCACAAGTCAAGGGATGTCAACAGTCACCCGAAGTGGAAGAGACAAAGAGTGGGTTATCGCCCCTGACCCCCAAAATCATTCCCAACACCTTCATTTTGCACTGTTGCCCTCCAGAACTGTGAGAGGCTCAATTTCTGGGTTTTTTTTTTTTTTGCTACCCATTTCATGGAAATTTATTAAAGAAGTTACAGCAAACTAATGCGGGGTGTTGGTGGATGCGGCTAGAGCCCCAACTTAGCCAGCAGCCCACGGAGGACCTTGATTAAGGAGGAGGTGGCTCAGATGGGCTATAAGGTGGGAGGGTTGATGGGGGCTGTTACTCCAGTGGGTTCTGGCTCTGACCCCCCCAGCATCCATTTCCCCTTCTCCTGTCTGAACCCCGCCTCCTTTTGGAATATTCTCTCTTCTCCATTACTGGGACTGGAAATCAAGGTCTCTGTGTTCCTCTACCAAGAAGAGAGCCCAAGGTCGGGCAACCGTGTCTCTCCCGGGACACAGAATCTTGCGTGGAAAACACCGCAAGGGGTCCCACCCCCCCACTGTTCTCTTTCTGCTCCCTGACCCGCTCACACTGCCTTCTTCTGGGCCACTTCTCTAAGCTTCCCACTAAGGGAAGTTCTTCCTGTATCTTCCCAATCAATTTCTTTATTGTCTAGTCAACCTCTGTTGCTTGCAACCAAACAATACAACTGGTAAGGGGGAGGAGACACCTCAGTGAGGGATGCGAGAAGCTCAGGAGATGAGGGGAGTGGCCCCCCCCCCACCCTTGATTAGCTTCTTCCTGGTATGGATGGGAAATTTGGAGTGACACAAGTTATTTTAGTACTTTATATCCATGATTGGTCCTCCTTTAAATTGAACAACCTTTTCATTATCTCTGCTCACCAGCAGCTAGAACCTGGCTTATGAACATTTGAATCTGCAATGCCTGGTGCACAGTAAACATCTCTGATATTAGGCAACTGATGGACACAGAGCATGGAATCCATAATCCTCAGTGAGTCCATAGAAAGGAGGGCCTGAGAAGATTCTACAGATGATAGAGCAGACTGCTCAGATAATAGGCCTTTACTCAACCTGTTAGAACCCATTTAGTCCAAGAGTCATAAACATCTGGCTTGTGGGATGCCTCACCTGTGCTCATGGCAGACATTATTAATCGATCCCAGCATTCCCTCTGATCCCAGCCATGTTTCAGAATCCTTCCCCATGCAATGCTCCATGCAGTGCTTACTAAGTGAGCTGGCACAAGATCCATTTGCCTTCATGACCTTGTCCAGACTCCTCATTTGACAAGTGGGGAGACTAAGAAGACAAAGGATACACCCCAAAGTCATTCAACACGTGAAGGTTAGAAGCAAGACTCGGGACCCTGTGTCCCAGGGCTGGACACTTCCATTACCCCACGAGGGCTCTGGGCAGCTGCTTCCTTGTGAAGCTTTCTTTGCCCTCACACTTCTGCACTCTCCATCCGACTGAGCCCTCAAGATCGCAGTGTTTATTTTAGCGAACGTACAAATCTGGTCTCTAAAGGATGAACATTAATAAAATATGCACTCTAACTCCATGTAACAAGGAAAATATAGAATACATTTTCTATTCCCATTGATCCTCAGGCCACTGGCAATTCACCAACAATTGATTTAGCCATTTGATTAGTTTGGGGGAAAAACATTATATTTTAATGGGGTATATATAATTCTAAGTTACTGCTTTGAAGTTGAACCAAATATTAAAATTACCTCTTTTTATGGATGCTGCACAGCTATGAAGCTTTATAATTGCAGCCTGGGCTTTTGTAAGTGATTTGAACTGAGGAGGCAATTTGTGCAAAGCTTATTGCACGGGCCTGGTGGCTGCCAGGCTGGCCAGCCCCTTGATGAGTGAAAAAAGGGGCAGACGACCGTGCTGATGATCACACCCTGCGTCTGGCTCACACTCAGTCACAAAGCCCAATCATCACCCTTCTAGGCTGCTCCCCTTCCAAACACCTCCCAGCCCCCTCTCTTCTCGCCATTACCTCTGCTGGCTCCCGAGCCCAGGGCACCCCACACACCCACACCTTGGACTTCTGCAGTCATTTTAAGCACTGTTCCTTGTGACCTATTGTATTCTTTATCCTCCTAGCAATCAGAGAGTGAGGGCCCTCTCGCAAAGTAAACCAGTTCAGGTCATGTCAAAGCCAGGACATTGCTTAAAATCCAGCCTTGGCCTCCCATTGCCCAGGCTGGCGAAAGAAGGCAAAGCCAGTCCAGTCCCCGTTCTCGTAAGTATGATCTCCCTGGAACACAGCCTCGCCCATTTGACCATCTATTGCAGTGGCTGCTTTTGCACTACAACAGCAGAGCTGCAGAGCTGAGCAGTTACAGGGGAGATGGAAAAGAAAGAGACATTCTCTTCGATGTTCTAAAATCTTTGTCTTTTATAGAAAAAAAAATATTGCTGGCCTCTGACTTAGAGAATAAAATGTAAATGGCTTCCCTAGTCCACCAGGCCCTCTATGACCCTTCCCTGGTTCCTCCTTTGGCACCGCTCTCTCCTCACCTCACATACACCGCCCACCTTCTTGCTCTCCAACATCCAAAGCTCAGCGCTGCCCCAGGGCCTTTGCCCTTGCTGTCCACCCCCTCCCCGGCACTCTTGGTTGCCCGGATGCTGGCACCCGCAGGGCTCCATCAGCCCTGTGCACCAGGACGGGGCCGGCGGGGAGCAGGAACGCACTTTGCAGATGAGACAACGGAGGCTCCAACAAAAGACTTTCCTGAAGGGAAACCAGTGGCTCTGGCTTCTTTCACGAGCCGGCTGCCTCGCCCTGACCTGCCGGCTTCCTTCCTTCCATCCTGACTGGCCACAGTCCTGGCTGGCATCTCTAACCTCCTAGAGAGACACCGAGGAGGCTTTGCACAGCCTGCTGAAGCAGGGCGGGCACCAGGAGCCAGCCTGCAAACCAGGCGCAGAGCGACTACAGTGGAATCCAGAGCCTGGATCCCCCCGCCCTCCCTAGTGACCTGTGATCAGCCCGCTCTGCCCCGCAGGCCCTGGGATGCTCGTGCTGCATTTCTGCCCCACAGACCCTAACCTTTGGGCTGCGCTGGGGAGCAGGGGCACCGGGCTACAGGCGGAGGGTCTGGGCAGTGACTGCTCACAATGCCAAGCAAGGACTGCACGCTCGCGCCGCACTCGGGCTCGACGGCCCTGTGCGAGATGCACCGCGAGCCCACTTTACAGACCGCGAATCGGCGCTTTCTCCTCCGTCCATCCTCTGGGGCTATCTGAAGACCCGGGGCCGGTGCATTCTGCGTCTGGGGGCTGAGTTCTTGATGGCTCTGAGGTGAGAGTGTTCCACAAAGATGCGGCAAGGCCAACACCGAGCCTAGGAGGGGAGGGGCGTGCCCCCTTGCTCCCCTTCCCGGGTCACCAGTCCTAGCTGGGCTGAGGTTGCCTGGAGGTTGGGGGTGTCGGCTTGGGCGAGGGCAGCTGGGGGTCTGGTGCTCTGCCTGCCCTGCCCTGTGGCTTCTCCTGGCCCCTGAGTGGGGTCTTCGCTCTTCACACCTAGTGACGGACCCTCTCCCCTGCTGCCAGCTCTGGGGGGGGGGGGGGCGGGGGGCGCACGGGAAGAGCCCACCCCCGGCACCAGTGCACGGCCCCAAATGCTCCCATAACGCTGGTGTCCTAGGTGTTCCAGCACGCAGGTGCTCTCGTGACAAAAATAAATCCGTCTCTCCAGGTGTGCACCCCGGCCACAGACACACGCGCGTCACTAACGCCCCGGCGGGGGTGTTCCTCATCCTCCCGACCGTCCCCTTTGGAGACCCCTCGAGTCAAACCTGCCACTCACCTCCACCTTCACCCCTGGCCTCCATACCCGCCTGGGACACGCAGTGCCAGCTTCTCCCACTCTGCGTGTCACCAAGACTGAGCAGCGGTGGGATTGCCCTTGGGGAGAACCTTTCCAGTTACTCTCTGGCCCGTGGGGGTCCCTCTTAGGGGCTGGGGATGGAGAGGACGCCACAGAGAGGGGGAACAGCGGGACGGAGGGGGTCTCTCCTCACAGCTGAGCTGCTTCCCTCCTGCCTGCCCGGCCGTGCCTCCTCCGCATACCCCGCCGCACCCCGCCTGCCCCCTCAGCACGCCCCCGCAGGCTGACCCTAACAGGCTGGCTTTCATCCTCGTTCAGATACATATTGTATTGGCTGAGAAACATCAAAGGGCCGTGTCGTTACATATTCTATTTCTGAGCGGAGAAAAGCAGCCCCTTGCTTTATTAACGTGGCAAATGTTGACTCTTATAATGAAAAATGCACAAACGCTGGGCAATTTTTGATGAATAGGTAATAGAGAGGAGGGCCCTGAATGGAGAGAATTAATTTCTCTTCCTTGATTCCATTGCAAGGATGTGGGGTCCCCGCCGTGAGGCCACCCGCCCTTCAGCCGGACCCAGGTTCTGAGCCTGCAAACTCGTCCTGAGAAGACCAGCCAAGGAGAGGTTGGCGAGCTTAAGATGCTCGTTAGCTGCACAGAGGTCGTGAGGGAGGGAAGTCATCGTGAGGACCTTTCTTTCTTTCTCATCTCTGGGTCTAACCTAATTCTCAGCACCCGACACCCACCAACATGTGCTTGTCCATCTTGAAAAGCTCGTCTTATCCCACTGACGGAGCCTATCTCCCTATCCTGTGTCCACCCAATGGGACAGGTGTAGCAAAGGGTGTTGTTAGAACTCTGTGTCAACTTCCATGGGAGTCTTTTCCACATGGTGGCAAGTG
>PVIJ01024876.1:0-11550 GCA_004024925.1 Scalopus aquaticus
GTATTTTTAATGTGTGCCATCCTCTCAGGTGTGAGGTGGTATCTCATAGTGGTTTTGATTTGCATTTCCTTGATTATAAGTGATGTTGAGCATTTTTTCATGTATCTGTTGGCCATCTGCTTTTCTTCTTTGGAGAAGTGCCTTTTGAGCTCTTCTGCCCATTTTTTGACTGGGTTGTTGGCTTTGTTTTTGTTGAGTTATGTGAGTTCCTTGTAAATTTTTGTTATTAGAAGGAAGTGAAAGACAAGATAAACAGATGGGATTACATCAAAATAAAAAGCTTCTATACAGCAAAAGAGACATTAACCAAAACTAACAGACACCCTACCAACTGGGAAAAGATTTTTGCACACAATACATCTGATAAAGGACTAATAAGCTTTTTTTTAATTGTTATTTATATTGTTTACATTGTGTATTCCCCTTGGGTAACCCACCACCGATTCACCTGTGACCCATCACCATAGTCCCTTGTGTTCTTTTCTACCCCATTTTGAGCCCTTATTCTCCCCTTCCCTAGTTGGGTGTCGCTCTCTTGTTTGGTTCCCCTATATTCCTCTTGTAAGTGAAACCATTCGATATTTTTCTCTTTCTTTCTGGCTTATTTCACTGAGCATGATCCCTTCTAGTTTCATCCATGTTGCTGCAAATTGCATGTGTTTATCTTTTTTGAATGATGAACAGTATTTCATTGTGTATATGTACCACATCTTCTTGATCCAATCATCTATTTTTGGCATCTAGGTTGTTTCCATACCTTAGCTATTGTAAACAGTGCCGCAATAAACATGCAGGTGCACTAATCCTTTTGGATTAGTGTTTTTGTGTCCTTTGGGTAGATTCCCAAAAGTGGTATTACCAGGTCATATGGAAGCTCCATTTTTAGCAGCTTGAGGAATTACCATACAGCTTTCCATAGTGGTTAGACCAGTTTGCATTCCCACCAGCAGTGTGGGGTTACATTAAAATAAAATGCTTCTGTATTGCAAAAGAGACAGTAACCAAAACAAACAGACACCCTACTAACTGGGAGAAAATCTTTTCACACAATACAACCCATAAAAGACTGATAACAAAAATCAACAAGGAGCTCACACAACTCAACAAAAAGAAAGTCAACAATCCAATCGAAAAAATGGGCAGAAGAGCTAAAAAGACACTTCTCCAAAGAAAAGCAGATGGCCAAAAGGTATATGAAAAAATGTTCAACATCACTTATAATCAAGGAAATGAAAATCAAAACCACAATGAGATACCACTTCACGCCAGTGAGAACGGCGCACATTAAAAAAACAGGCAGCAGCAAATGCTGGCAAGGATGTGGAGAAAGAGAATATAAGATTCTAATTCAGTTCTCTAGGTATGAACACTGAGAGCTGCACCAGTTGCAGAGATATTAATAAACAGCAACAACAAAAAGAGTGGTGGACCTGGGATATTCCTAAGTGTTAACACTAGGAAATGTTGAGATAAGCATTTTAAGGGAGAGGCATTAGTGGTAAAGTACTCATTAATTCTGGAAACATATTAGCTTTTTCACAGCAAATTCCAGACCATTCTGTGGTATATGCCAGGCAGTCTTCATTTGTCACAGTGGAGTATTTTTAAGAAAGGGGCTGTGTCACAAAGTGATATAAAAAGACAAATACCTTCTAATGAATGTAATACAAATGTACTTCTAAAGTTATTAATAGAACCAGAATCTTTTTGGCAAGGGCTGTGTTAGAAATAAGTGATAATATACTGACTTGGCTATGAGTTATTAACACAAATTAGGAAAAGTGATTCTGAAGTAATCAAATAGGATAAATTTGAAGAACCATATTTAAGTGCCCTCTCTGGATAGATTCAAGGAACACCTTATTAGTAAGAGGAAAAATTATGTTAACTCAAAATATTCTGCCAACGTCTATGCATCTCTGACTATTTCAGGAAGGGTGTCTATAGTGTATAATATTCACCAGAAATGGGATACAACACCAAGCTTCATTTGGTGGGTTAGGTGAAAAGTAATGTCAACAATTGTCGTTTTTGCTGTATCCTCAAGTGTCTCAGCATTAGACCTAACAGATAGTACATAGAAGGGATGTGCTTATATAAATATTGCCTTCTGCAGAGAAAAATTGGGCGATGATTCAGACATTGTAATAAGTCAGAACCATAGACAAAATGTACCATAAACTTCACATGAGAACTGCTAGCTCAATTTGATTGTGAAAACTAATAAACCTGCTATTTCTGATCCACTACATAAAAGAAAATAGCTTCAGCTTATATACACTTACACTTTTATTCAGTGTTTAACTCATTGCTACTTTCTTCCAATATATAATTTGCCTAAAATTGTTTATTTTATTAAGTATTTATATTATTTCAATGTTTATATTATAAAGAATGTTTCAAGACATATCAGTTATTTATTTGGTATAATAATTGGGAGGGGAATACTTGGTCAAAGTTTAAATTGTAATTTTTACTCTACCAATTTAAATATTAGTTATTAAATGTTTACAAATGAATTCTGATATATTTTTAGAATCTAAAAACTAAATACAAGTTAGAAATTGAACATTTTTCCTCCCCTCTGTAGAAGTTAATGACTATTTCTTATGCTAGGTACTAAGAGATTTGGGGTTCATAAATATTCTATGAAATAAAAACCCAAAGAGTCTACAATCCAGTCAAAAATACTGATATTCTTCTGCTGCTTTCATGAATGCTAATACCATCCAGACAACCCTGGAATATTAATTTCTACATGTTGACTCAGAGGCCACACTAAAATCTGGAACAATCTTCAATTCTATTTAACTGAGTGCTTGAAGTCAATGGGACTTTAGTGAATCTTAAATTACATGTAAGAGAACTTGTATATATTTTTTGTAATGAATAATTAAATCTTAAAGACTGGACCTACTTCTTTATTTAGTGCATTATTTAGTGAATAGATAAATAGTTTTCATTAACCCAAATTATCTATGTTAAAAAATAAAATAGGGTAAAGAAGGAGGAGAAGGTTAACATCAATAGCAGCAACTTCTTTTCTTAGTATGTACCAAGAACTATTCTAGTCCCATACTCATTTCATCATCACAACAGACCTAACAGATAAGTTCATTACTACCCATGTTTAACACAGGAAGGACCTGAAGCACTGAAAAATTAACTTGTAAATGGTCACCCAGTTAGTAAGTTGTATGGCCTGATTTGACATCAGGCACTCAGGGTTGAGATCACACATTATGTAGCACTGCCTAATAGAGAAAAAAGTAAACAAACCTGGACAATTACTAGTTTAAAAGAATCAGTTACTAAGAGATCGTGCAATATTTCTCAATTGGAATTGGTATTTGTTGAAAGAACTAAACCTCAAAGTCCTAAGGAATTCATTAATGTAATAAATTAACTTATCTGCACATACACAGAGCTCAACAAGTTCCACATGAGATCAAAACTAACTGTGTGTGTGTGTGTGTGTCTGTATAGCTGTCAAAATCCAAAATAGAGAGTGCATCTAGACTGCAGCAGAAGAAAATCAATCATCACATATAGGAAAACAACAATGAAATTAAAAACTAATGACTCAACAGAAACCATGGGTGACAAAAGTCAATAGGATGTACTCGAAGTTCTGAAAGAAAAAAATAGACATCCAAGAATATTCAGAAAACAATTTTTCAAAAACTGAGAAACTTTTAGATGTTCCAAAAAAAAAAAACTGATAGAATTTTCACTAGCAGAGCTACGTTACAAAACTACATGCAAACAAAGGCACAGGAAAGCAAACAGTAAACAAGTATAAATGTAGTTTCTTCTACTATCTGATTTTTAAAACGAGTACATACAGCAATAGATATTAAATTGCATTGAATGATTTGTTAGATATACACACATATATAACTTCTATGAAAAAATAATCATACAAAGCATGGGAGTGTTAACAGTTATATTGGATATAATGGTGAATGTATAATGTGTGCAAACACTAAGAAAATAAGATATGCCATAAAAGCAACTACAAGGAATTTAAGCTGCTACAGAATATATATTTAACACAGAAGAAAAACAATAATGGAGGGATAAAGGAATAAAAAACTACAAAAGACTTACAGAAAATAAGTAACAATATGATAGGCATAAATTCTATCTTATTAGAAATTGCATTGATGATAAATAGATTAATATTCCACTCAAAAGGCAGAGATAGTTTCAGTGATATTTAAAAACAGGTACATTTATACCCTCTTGAAAAAAATGCAGCTTGTTTAAAAAAATTAAAATTAGTTTGAAGTAAAAGACGGAAAAATATCTTACAAACTGAAAGCAAAATAAAAGTACAGGAGCTATATTAATATTGTAGCAGGAAGTAGCTAAGTCTGCTGCTTGGATTCTGCTGCTTGCTGGAGCAGAAAGTTCCTTTGGTGGGCTGCTTGCCCACAGTCGTAGCCACGGCTACCTTGACTCCCTTCCCAAACAATAATGAAAGTCTATGATAGATGGGGTGATAGACTTCTGCATACAAACTGTATAAAACCTTACCATTCCTGTTATTTGGGACTCAGACTTTTGGGAGCTATCCCACTGGTCCCACTGGTGTGACAATTAAATCTCTCCACCTCTATGAGTGCCATCTGACTTCTCTGGGAAATTGCCGTAACAATATAACAAATAAAAAAATTTAAGATGTGTATTCTTAGTGACAAACAGTACATTTTTTATGATTAAAAGGTAATGTATCAAGAGGGCATATCAGTGATTGATATGTGTGCACTTTGAAGTTCCAAATATGAGAATCAACTGGAGAAAAAGTCAATTAAACAATAATGGAGGAAAGATTTTTGGATCATTTACAATAATAGTTTGATTAAACATAAAGTCAGCAGAAACAGAATTCTTGAGTTATAAACCAGCTAGGCCCAACGGACATATAAACACACCACCTAAAACAAGCAGGTTACACATTCTTCTCAAGTGTACATGGCGCACCCTCTAAGATGGGCTATTGGACAAGCTTCATGTTAGACCATGAAGCGAGCTGCATTAAACTTAGAAGGACTGTAATCATACAGAATATATTTTCTGACCACAATGAAACTAGAAATTAATAATTGAAGGAAATTTGGAATATGTGGAAATCGAATAACACATTCTTAAATTAACAGTAGGTAAAAAAAAATATAACAAGGAAAATGATAAAATACTCTGGTCAAAGGAAAACAAAAACACAACATATCAAAATTCATGACATGTATTGAAAGCAATTTACAGCTGTAAACATCTACATAAAAAAGAAATTTCTTAAATTTATAAACTATATAAAGAATAAACCAGAAATAAATTATAGAAAATATAAAGAATGCATTTTTAAAGTTCAATAATTACAAACCTCTAACTAGATGATGAATCAAGAGAAAAAGTGAGAAGACACAAATTAAGAAAATCAATAACACTATCACTAACATTACAGAAATAAAAAAGATTATAAGGGAATCCTATGAATAATTGCAAGTCAACAGATTAGACAAGATTAAAGGTCCACCTCTGAGTGGACCTTTATTTCTACCACCTTGTGTAGAAGTAAAAACAAGGGTAAAAACTCATAACAAGACAATGAGATTATAAAGATGAGGCTTGAGCATCCAAAAAATCAATTCAAATTTACTCTAGATTTGAATGGGTAAGTTCATTGTATCCACCCTGTTTCGTTCTGCAATAGAATTTACCCTCTTTTCCTCAGGACTGAGGTGTTCTAGAAATCTCTTCCACTGCCTTGCAGTTGTACCATGTATCTTTTCAGAGTTATAATCATGATTAAAATCAAGAAAATCATGTGAAGGCAATTTTAAAAGGAAAAAAATGCTGTATAATTTTAAGTCATCATCATTACTTTTGCTCAAAATAATAAATCAGAAAAATAACAAATCAGTCAAGTCACAGGGATGTGGGTCAGATTTTTCTTCTTGTCATTTGCTGTTTCAGCTTAAGATGAACACAGAAGTGCTTTTTGATTAAGAATCTATAATAATTAAATGAAAGAATGAAATCCTACATTAAAGGACCTTAAAGGAAAGAAATTTCTTAAGATAGAACAGAAATACAACAGTGAAAGTCTTACCGAAGGCTTTTATGCATGTTCTCATTTCAGTACTAATCTAAATACTGAGGTGGGATTTTTGGAGGGGGACATAAAGTTTTGCATCAAAACTGAAACAGTATAAATGTCATGAGCAAATGTTCCATAAGAGTAATGTCATTATATATAAGAAAAATTTTTAATGTTAAAATTAGGAAAAGATAAATTTTCACTAGACATACATTCATAGAAAAACAACTTAAGAATTAGGAATCGGGCCTCCCTGGTGGCCCAGCGGTTAAGCGCTGTGCTGTGGTCTGTTGGCAGCAGCGACGTGAGTTGCATGTGAGTTTGACACCCGGCTGGGGAGATTCCCACCTGGAGCAGCAGACCTCTCCTGCCTCACCCACTGCTCCCCTCATCAGTGCATTTCCGTGGATCTGCCTGTTCTGCTCCCCACTCTGTCTCTGGTGAACCCTCTCACTGCACCACGCTTCTGGCTTGTACCCCAGCTTGTATGCATAAATAAATAAATCTTAAAAAAAAAAAAAAAGAACTAGGAACTAATTTTGCCCTTGCAAATCAAATACAATGGATTTTCCCCAGATAACTAAGGTTAAGAACCTGGAGGGAAAAAAGCAAAACAAGAAACAAAACCTGCAGCAATCTTCTTGGTTTCGTGAATTTAAGACAACACAATTTTAAAACAAGGATTCCTGTTCCCTCTGAATTCTAATGTTATCTGTTCAAATTTGTATGTAAGCAGGAGAAATCTTTTTAAATAATTTTTTCTTCAGATGTCTCTATTTGCCTGGCAATATTTCCAGAGACGCTTTAACATTTTTTGCAGCACATGCTGGATAGAAGGTTGAGAAAGGAGTGCAATATTTCTATAATCACCTCTGAAATGAGGCAACCTTACGGATTTATTATGGTTGCTGTAAGTTAAAAGATATTGAAAAAAAGCAATATATAAGAAAATCTCAGAGTAACTAAAGAGTGGATTTTCTGTGGACATTTGACAAAAAGACTTTTTTTTCTATCATGATTAGAGAAATAATACGTTTTTCTTAAAATATTAGTGAACCTGCTTAGAAATTGGAGCTGGCTCCTGGTTGAAGCAAATAGACACATAAGTTTTAGTCACCAGAATTCTGAGGTCATCCATTTTTTTAAAATAATTTAAGAGTAAACACATTTAGCTACAGTTATGTCTAGTGTGCATCACTTTTAAAATCAAGGATAAAAACCTGTACCCATGGAAATAGCATTAATACTATTTCTAACTGAAGATTTTAGAGTACTTCAGTTTACCAGGGAGAAATCCCATTAAAATTCTGACTTGCCTTGATCTTGATTAGTTTAAAATATTTTCCAAGAGCTATTATGGAATGTTTGATTAGAAAATCAAGAATATATTTGTCAAATTGTCACAAACTGCTTTCCTCTCTAGACAATCAGTCTCTACTGCTAGGAGTTCTTGTAAGCACAGCAGTTATAAATGCAGTGTGCTCTGTTACCAGACAGTTCTTGTTAAATTCCAGAAAGGGGCTTCTAGCCTTTACACTCTAGCAGTATGAGTGAGTTGCTGCTGCCACCGTTTCTCTCATGGGGAGCCAGGGTTATGGGTTAAGATATATCTTACTAGATACTAGATCAGCCTGTCAGGCTCTTGAGAACCCCAGTCAGGAATGAAATGAGGACTTGAGATCCTGATTGCAAAGACAGGGAGTTGAGGTTTAGTTGAAAGTAAAAAAGCAATTGATTGACGTCATCAACATGGCAGTGAAGGGAAGCTAGTATCAACTCTCCCAAAAGAAAAGCCGCCGATAAAGAGACATCAACCAAACCCAGAGAAGATCCAGAAATGCTACATAAATCTAATACCCTCATGGGTGAGTAGAACTTGGAAAGAAGCTAAAAAGGCTGATTAAGGAGAAGAAACAACCACCAGATCCCCTCTCCCCTCCCCTCAACACAAAACCAGACCAGGAGACCAAGACGAGAGGCACCTGAGGAAACCCAGGAAAAAAAAAAAGGTGGGCAGAGGCGTTTTCCCCGGCACGGCATAGTGATAAAACTCAAGACTGACACCAGCAGTCCCTCCAGGTAGCAACAGAGCCCTGGAAAGGGCAGAGTGCACTGGGGAAGTTGGTGGGACACGGGACAAAGCCCAGGGCAGCCGCAGTGTGGCCCCTCCCCCCACCTCCATTACGGAGCCAGCGCTCTAGCTCCTCTCTGGAACGGAACTCTGGGGTAGTGGTCTACCCACCCCTTCAGTGACACTATTGGTAGCTAACCACTGGAGGAAACGCAGGGGAAAAAAGAAACTCCCAGCTACAGGTGCAGGAGAAACAGGACATGGGCCGCACGCAGTAGGAACTTTCTGTCCTGTCCCGTGCAAGAGAGCGAGAGCTCCCGAGGCAGTTCCATTGTGCCGCTTACAGAGAATTGCCGTGGGGGGGCGGTCAGCTTCATAACCCACAGATAGAGACAGAGACGGTGGGCTAGGCTGCCGCAGCTTCCCTCCAGGCGATGGAGAGGTGCGGAGCAGGGACCGCACTTGGTTGGCACTTCCCGCTCTGCCCAGCGTGGAAGAGGGAGGTAGGTCAGGGCAACCTCACCGAGGCAAAGCCCTCAAGGTGTGCGCGCACCACCACGCCCCTGCCCTCCAGCCAGCAAACAGCCACGCCCCCGCTCTCCAGCTGCATCTCCGCCCCCCAGCTGCTTCCACCGCCCGCACCCCAGCCCTCCAGCCCCTCGCACACCTGACACCGCCATGCCCCCACCCTCCGGTCCACGCCCCCACCCTCCTGTCCCTCTAGGCGCGCGCCCCTTGCCGCCGCTGCTGACCTTCAGCTGCGCGCCCACCCTGCGCCGACCTCCAGTCGTGCGCGCGCCACTGCACCCCCGCCCCACAACTGTGGGTGCGCCCGGTGCCATTGCTGCAGACGCCCTCCAGCCAAGTGTGCCTCCACACACCTCCACCCCCCAGCAGTGCACGCCCAGCCGTGCTGCCACCGCCCTCCAGCTGCTTGCGCAACCGCTGCTGCCCCCCTGCCACGCACACTAAGCTCCCGCAGCCTCCCAGATGCCTGAGAGTTGATAGGGTCTGCATATCCACGGCAGAGCTTGGAACAGCTGGAGATTCCTGGCGGGACACGAAGCTACGGCTGCCAGAGGCAACACACAGCCACCTGTTCCCACCCCCCTCCCCCACAGTAAAGTGGAGGCGACCTGATAGGGGTGAAATCAGAGGTGCAGAGCCACAGGACCAGCCTTGGAAGACTTCTCCTCACCAGACCCAACCCTAAAAGCGGTGATAGCCTCTAGTAAACTCTGGAGGAAATAGTGGGAGAGAAAGAACAGGAAGATCTATAACAAGAATACAAGCAGCGACAGAGACAGAAATAAACCTGAAGGCAACAGCATCTGACACCTGAAAGGGGACAAAATTCCAGCAGTGGGGCCACCCAAACACACCAAGACATCAGGGGCAAGACTACAGAAGACCACTTAAACTAAACCTACAACCACCATCTCGGCAGGAACCACTAAACAAAAAAAAAAAAACAAACTCAAAAATTCATCCTCCCCAGCTTACAAGGATCAAGAGCAAAACAGCCACAGACCCCAGTACTGGGGTACTTGGAATTGACTGGAGCTAGCTCTAGGACCACTAACCACCATGACCACCAGGGGTTTGGCTCAACAGGACCAGAATCAGTTAGATCACCACTCCTCAACATCCAAGAAGGAGAACCCAAAGAGATGCCTGCCAACACCAGTGCCACAATCTCCCAACACTTACAACAAATCAGAAGACAAACAGGGAGAAGGAAAAATATAAACAACCAAGCAAGCCCTCAAGGAAAGGAAACGGAACAAAAAGATAATCAAGCACCGAAATCCATTGACAATGACACAGAGGAACTTCTCTCTCTGACAGATAAAGAATTTAGAATCATGATTAAGGATATCATGATAAAGAAAAAGAAAGAAACAGAAAAAACAATTAATGATCTGAAGAAAAAAATTGAGACCCCAAAGGAGAAGAATAAGAGCTTAAAGGAAGAATTAAAGATCTCTGGGAACAGCAATAAAAGCAGAATTGATGAAATGAAAGACCGCATTAGTGACCTCGAAGATGCAAATATTAAAAGGATCAAAAGGGAAAAGGAAATTGAAGCACGAAGGGAAAAGAATGAAAAAAAAATTCAAGATCTATCCGATACCATGAAAAAAGGGAATATAAGAGTAATAGGAATTCCAGAAGGAGAGGAGAGAGAACAAGGAGCAGAGAAGCTATTTAAGGAGGTGACAGAAGAAAATTTCCCGAGTATGAAATTCTCTGGCATACAAGATGCAAGAAGATCTCCAAATCACCACGACCCCAGACGACCCACACCTAGACATATCATAGTTAAACTCACACAAATACAGGACAAGGAAAAAATATTGAAGGTGACAAGGGGGAAGAAACAAATAACCTATAAAGGCAAACCAATCAGGATGACATCTGACTTCTCTGAAGAAACACTAAGGGAAAGGAGAGGATGGAGAGACATAGTCAACAAAATCCAAGACCATAAATTCCAACCAAGAATACTTTATCCCGCAAAGCTCTCTTTCCTCTATGAAGAAAGGATAAGGATCTTCCCAGACAAACAGAGTCTCCAGAAATTTGTCACGACTAAACCCCCACTACAAACAATACTACAAGAAGTCCTAAAACCAAAACTGACAAAGGAATGATAAAGACTAGAATAAGACATGGAATAAAACCACAAAAAAAACAAACAAAATGGCCAACATAGATGCTAATCTATCAATATTAACTCTAAATGTAAACAGACTCAACTCATCAATAAAAAGGCACAGGGTAGCGAAATGGATCAAAAAACAGAACCCAACCTTCTGCTGTCTGCAAGAAACACATTTAGCCACAAAAGATAAACATAGACTGAAAGTAAAAGGCTGGAAAACAATCCTACAAGCAAATGGACCTAAAAAGAAGGCAGGGACAGCTATACTTATATCAGATAAAGTAAACTTCAAACTAAAAAAGATAAAAAGAGACATAGATGGTCACTATATCATGATAAAGGGGAAAATTCAGCAAGATGATATAACTCTCATCAACATATACTCCCCTAATGAAGGAGCACCAAAATATATAAGACAATTATTATCAACTCTGAAAACAGACATTAGAGAAAATACAGATATAGTAGGAGACTTCAACACTCCATTATCACAAATGGACAGATCAACGAGACAACAAATAAACAAGGACATTAAAGCTCTAAACAAAGACCTAGACCACATGGGCTTAACAGATATCTATAGGGCATTACACCCCCAAAAATCTGAATACACATTCTTCTCAAGTGCACATGGATCATACTCTAGGATTGATCACATACTAGGTCACAGAACAAACCTCAACAGATACACAAAGATCAAAATCATACCTA
>PVIJ01024877.1:0-11549 GCA_004024925.1 Scalopus aquaticus
TGTCCTGTATTTGTGTGAGTTTAACTATGATATGTCTAGGTGTGGGTCGTCTGGGGTCGTGGTGATTTGGAGATCTTCTTGCATCTTGTATGCCAGAGAATTTCATACTTGGGAAATTTTCTTCTATCACCTCCTTAAATAGCTTCTCTGCTCCTTGTTCTCTCTCCTCTCCTTCTGGAATTCCTATTACTCTTATATTTCCTTTTTTCATGGTATCGGATAGATCTTGAATTTTTTTTTCATTTTTTTCCCTTCATGCTTCAACTTCCTTTTCCCTTTTGATCCTTTTAATGTTTGCATCTTCGAGGTCACTAATGTGGTCTTCCATTTTATCAATTCTGCTTTTATTGCTGTTCCCAGAGATCTTTAATTCTTCATTTAAGCTCTTATTCTCCTCCTTTAGGGTCTCAATTTCTTTCTTCAGATCATTAATTGTTTTTTTCTGTTTTTCTTTTCCTTTATCATGATTTCCTTAATCATGATTCTAAATTCTTTATCTGTCAGAGAGAGAAGTTCCTCTGTGCCATTGTCGATGGATTTCGGTGCTTGATTATCTTTTTGTTCCGTTTCCTTTCCTTGAGGGCTTGCTTGGTTGTTTATATTTTTCCTTCTCCCTGTTTGTCTTCTGATTTGTTGTAAGTGTTGGGAGATTGTGGCACTGGTGTTGGCAGGCATCTCTTTGGGTTCTCCTTCTTGGATATCGAGGAGTGGTGATCTAACTGATTCTGGCCCTGTTAAGCCAAACCCCTGGTGGTCGTGGTGGTTGGTGGTCCTAGAGCAAGCTCCACTCAATTCCAAGTACCCCAGTACTGGGGTCTGTGGCTGTTTTGCTCTTGATCCTTGTAAGCTGGGGAGGATGAATTTTTGAGATTTTTTTTTTTTTAGTGGTTCCTGCTGAGATGGTAGTTGTAGGTTTAGTTTAAGGGGTCTTCTGTAGTCTTGCCCCTGAGGTCTTGGTGTGTTTGGGTGGCCCCACTGCTGGAATTTTGTCCCCTTTCAGGTGTCAGATGCTGCTGCCTTCAGGTTTATTTCTGTCTCTGTCACTGCTTGTATTCTTGTTATAGATCTTTCTGTTCTTTCTCTCCCACTATTTCCTCCAGAGTTTACTAGAGGCTATCACCGCTTTTAGGGTTGGGTCTGGTGAGGAGAAGTCTTCCAAGGCCGGTTCTGTGGCTCTGCACCTCTGATTTCACCCCTATCAGGTCGCCTCCACTTTACGGTGGGGGCGGGGGGTGGGAGCAGGTGGCTGTGTGTTGCCTCTGGCAGCCGTAGCTTCGTGTCCTGCCAGGAATCTCCAGCTGTTCCAAGCTCTGCCGTGGATTTGCAGACCCTATCGCCTCTCACGTGCCTGGGAGGCTGCGGGAGCTTGGCGTGCGCGGCTGGGGGGTGGCAGCGGTTGCGCGAGCAGCTGGAGGGCAGTGGCAGCATGGGGGTGTGCACCTGGAGGTCGGCGGCTGGGCGCGCACTGCTGCAGGGTGCAGGTGTGTGGAGGCACGCTTGGCTGGAGGACGTCGGTGGTGACGGCACCGGGCGCGCCTGCAGTTGTGGGGCGGGGGTGCAGTGGCGCGCGCATGACTGGAGGTTGGCACAGGGTGGGCGTGCAGCTGAAGGTCAGCAGCAGCGGCCCTAAAGGGGTGCGTGCCTAGAGGGACCGGAGGGTGGGGGTGTGGACCGGAGGGTGAGGTTGTGGCGGCGTCAGGTGCGCGAGGGGCTGGAGGGCTGGGGCTCGGGCAGTGGAAGCAGCTGGGGGGTGGGGATGCAGCTGGAGAGCGGGAGCGCGGCTGTTTGCTCGGCTGGAGGGCAGGGGCGTGGTGGTGCGGGGCGCGCACACCTTGAGGGCTTTGGCACGTCTCGGTGAGGTTGACCTGACCTAGCTCCCTCTTCCGCGCCGGGCAGAGCGGGAAGTGCCAACCGAGTGCAGCCCCTGCTCCGCACCTCTCTGGCACCTGGAGGGAAGCTGCGGCAGCCTAGCCCACCGTCTCTTTCCATGGGTTATGAAGCTGACCGCCCCCCGTGGCAATTCTCTGCAAGTGGCACAATGGAACTGCCTCGGGAGCTCTCGCTCTCTTGCACGGGACAGGACAGAAAGTTCCTACGGCATGTGGCCCATGTCCTGTTTCTCCCTCACCTTTAGCTGGGAGTTTCTTTTTCCCCCCGCGTTTCCTCCAGTGGTTAGCTACCAATAGTGTCACTGAAGGGGTGGGTAGACCACTACCCCAGAGTTCCGTTCCAGAGAGGAGCTAGAGTGCTGGCTCTGTAATGGAGGTGGGGGGAGGGGCCACACCGCGGCTGCCCGGGGCTTTGTCCCGTGTTCCCCCAACTTCCCCAGTGCACTCTGCCCTTTCCAGGGCTCTGTTGCTACCTGGAGGGACTGCTGGTGTCAGTCTCGAGTTTTATCACTCCGCCGTGCCCGGGTAAATGCCTCTGCCCACCTTTTTTTTTTTCCTGGGTTTCCTCAGGTGCCTCTCGTCTTGGTCTCCTTGTCCTGTTTTGTGTTGAGGGGAGGGGAGAGGGGATCTGGTGGTTCTTTCTTCTCCTTAATCAGTCTTTTTAGCTTCTTTCCAAGTTCTACTCACCCATGAGGGTGTTAGATTTATGTTGCATTTCTGGATCTTCTGTGGGTTTGGCTGATGTCTCTTTATCGGTGGCTTTTCTTTTGGGAGAGTTGATACTAGCTTCCCTTCACCGCCATGTTGATGACGTCACTCTATATGCACATCTCTATCATCTATTTACCTATTATCATCTACTGATCTGTAATAATCTCAGGAAAGATTTTTATCATAGTTCCTTACAACTTAAACACATCATTAACATCTTGTGTCAGCAACTATACAAGTCATATAACTTTCAAGTATCTTTACTTATGCCTAGATAACAAAAAACTACATTGTTCTAATGTATATTATATGCACTTATTTGACTGATTAAATATATATGTTCAATGAATTTCCTTTAAATTATTCTATAAACATTCTATATTTACAAACATTTCCAGATCATTTAATGTCTTACTTGTTAAAATGCATAAAATTTGCATTTTAATCTAAAGTACAGATTTGTACCTTAGTGTGTATACATTTTAGCCATGTATCACTTATCAGTGGCATATACAAAGTTAACTGGTACTCGCAGAGGATACACACACACACCTATTAAAAAAAAAAAGCTAATTTCATTGTGGCACTGTTCACAATAGCAAAGGTATGGAAACAACCCAAATGTCCAAAAATAGATGACTGAATCAAGAATATGTGGTACATATACACAATGGAATACTATTCAGCATTCAAAGAAGATAAACACATGCAATTTGCAGTGACATGGATGGAATTAGAGGGGATCATACTCAGCGAAACAAGCCAGAAAGAAAGAGAAAAATATCGAATGGTTTCACTTATAACAGGACTATAAGGAAACCAAATAGGAAAGACACTTGGGGGAGTGGGGGGAGGATAAGGGCACACAATGGAGTAGAAAAGAACACAAGGCACCATGGAGATGGATCACGGGTGAATTGGTGGTGGGTTACCCAAGGGGAATACAAAATGTAAAAGATATAAATAACAATAAAAATATATATTAGGAAAAAAAAAACCTAATTTCACCAGGAAGATTACAAATAGTAATTTTAACTAAATCTTGCAAAACACTGAGGTGTTTCCAAGTTATATGCCTGTTGTGTCTTAGAGGGATAAAGAGGAAGTTGGGGATACTGTGGCAGGAATAGTGTGAAGGAAGCACAAAGAAAGGAGGCCTCTATGGTCCATTTGAAAAATGGGGTGGCATCATTTAGATCTAGTTTGTTTGAGCTTCTTGGCTCTTAACATTGTAACTGTGTCTGCTTTGGTTTCTGAGTCTACTGGTAACTGGGATAGTGATGCACGGTGGCATAATAAATTGACTCGGTACCAGATCTGCAATGAGTTCTTTTCTCAGATAAACTGCACTATGTCCTCCCAGGATTAATGCATGCGGATTGAACCATGTAGATAATTTATCCATGTGAAAAATTAGGGACTAATGAACCATGCAGTGTGTTTATCCTACTTAATGTATAAGAAACTGTAGAGGCAGAAGGTATGTGTGATTTGGGTAAGCAGCCACACTGTTAGCACAGAACTCCTGCTCTAATAGTAACTTTTATTTCCCCCCACAGCTTCGGTGTTTCTGAACTTGAACTACCGATATGGTTCTCATGAAAAAATTTTAAAGAAAAATAGCAGTATAAATACTAGAGTTAAAGACTAAATACTCTCTTTGGAAGATTAGAACAATCAGGGCAGAGATGCAGATTCCTGTGTCTTGAGGCCCTGGGGTTTACAAAAATACTTTTCAAATGGACATTTTCTCAATGATGCTAATCTTAGAAATGCAAATTTGAAATGGCAACAACAGTAAAACTACAGGGAAAGTTCAGAAACCATGTTGAGATGTTAGTGAATCCATTCTCTAAATTGCACTGATTCTGAGGAAGCCAGGGCAGTGTTTCCACAGTGATGGGGCCTTCTACTAAGAAAGAATTTTACTGAGTTACTTAACATATCATTTAGAGTAGGAGAGGCACAAAGTCTTCTTTTCTTTGATTTAAATTTGAGTAACAGTTACTATGAAAGGCTATTTTTATGCTAAATTAAAACAGATCTTGGCAGTTTATCTGATCAGAAAAAGTTAGCTCCTCTAGCCTTAGCTATAATTATATGCATTATATATTTTCAATAATTTGGAACTCAGTGTGCAAAGAAGAAAAGTAATGTTTTGAGCACTCAAAATCAGGACTGCCGTCAAAGTTGATCTATTTAATCAGAAATTAGGTACTGAGCAACTAATTCATGCCTAACTGTGTGCTGGGAATGGGGCCTGAACACACAGGGCTGTGACCGTCATTCATGTTACGTGTAAGATTACAGTGCACATCTTTTACCATTTCCTTAGACATAATTATAAGTAAGTTTCCTTTCATACATTCATTGGACATTCCACAACACTGCAGTACTATGTATGTGAATATGTCTAATCAAATAGCAGAGTCATGTGGTGAGGACTGAGGAAAATTAGTCAGAGATGGGGTAGAATAGTGCCACCAGGTGGAAAGAAAGCATTTGGCCCATAATCCTCTGGTCTCTCGCCCCCCCACCCCCAGATAAATAAAAAAGTACACACCCCACCTTGTTTTAATGCAGTAACTTTGATCTTGTCATTATAATACATTATATATAATGTATTATATAATATATTATAGCTGACTATAATACATTATAGCTGATTTTGGAATCATCAGCTCAGTCTGAGTTTGTATCTCCCATTATATCTTGCCGTGCCCTGGCCCACCCGAGTTGCCTGAAGGTGCAGCACTGAGCTAGGACCTTCAAGGGAGAGTTCCTTAGGTAGCCAGGAGGCGACATCTCTTCCTGTAACTACTTTAACTTATAAATATTTTCTAAGTTAGACTATAACTTTCTTAAGATATGCCTGCATACATAACTTCTCCATTGCCTAAGACCCCATGATTGGGTCCAGGTGCCGAGCTGCTACTTTGATAAGTACATTCTTGCCTGATCATGGGTTGGTGTCCTGTACAAAAACATTTACTCCCCCTCCCCCTACATTCCCCTGCCTGCTTCTAGGAATCAGCATAAGATGGCTTCTGTGATTAACCACTTTAGGAAGTTGGAATAAGATGGTTCCTTTGATCAGATTCTGGTTTCCAGGCAAAAAGGACATTACGCTATCGCCTTTTAGGCTCCAGGCTCAGGGCAAAGGTTAATCATTATGTTTATACCTCATACCTTAGAAAATTTACCTTAAGCAAAAAAATATTTTCCCCAGAAACCTCCTGATTGTAATCAAAATGTAATCGATCATGTGCCTAACAAAAATATGTATCCTGTTATTTTTACCTCATTTTTGTAGTCAATCATTATCTTTAGAAACTATGCCTGCTAGCCAATTTTATGGTATAAAAACCCCACTTTCGGGGCAATAAACGGAGCAGCCTGATCACTCCTTGGTGTGCGTGCTGTCTCTCACTCCCCTTCCCCTGCCCTCCTGTCTTGGAAGCCTTTCCCACCACCCATCGGAACCGACAATAACTTTGCACGGAGCTGGCCTCCGACAATATCTGTGCTTTCTTAGCTGAGCAATCACATCTTAAATATTTTGCCTTAACTTAAGAATCATAGTAGAAACACAAGATGATTTTTTGAAATTAACTTAATTGAAAAATGTAGGAATGTGCCTGAGTAACAATTTGGTTTAGATTACATAGAACATAAATACGTAGTGAGAAATGGAAAAATTACAGGTTAAATGAGTTACATACGCAAAATGATGTTTAGGAGTGTCAGAGTCCTGAACCTTCTGTATGATCTTTGCCAGAAACACATATGAACTGATACTAAGTGCTTAGGTAAACACAATAAAAACAAAATTATCTCTCAACAAATAAAAAATTAGAGATAGGTAATAATGTGGGGATAAAGAGAGTGAATAAAGAGTACAATGTGGCCCTAATTTAATATGTAACTATACAGCTTAAAACTGGTTTTTCCATATGAGGGATGGCTACCAGAAAATGAGGTGTGCATAATAGAACACTGTAAGCAACTATTTCAGTAGTGTATGTGTTCTGTATATATGTTGAGAGAAATGGTATCTATATAGACAGATGGGAAAAACATGAAAATAAGAATGAAGATTGAGGAAAATGGTATTCCCGATTGTCATATTTTGGTTAGTTTTTTTTTTTTTTCCTATTGGACTTTTGTATTTATTTATGCCAATTTCAGGAGAACCCAGATGGCCTGATATCTTTCACCAAATACAGAATTCAGGAGCCCTTAAGACGGTCCTCAGATTCAATAGTTGCTAAAGGACTCACAGAAGTCAGAATATATGTTATAGTAATGGTTAGGGTTTATGACAATAAAAGATACAAGAAAAGAATCACAGAGGGGTTCACTAAATTAAGAACTTCCAGTTGTTCTCTCCTAGTTTCATTATACAAACAGAAATTCTTCTTTGTATGAAAATATGCATGAAGTGTTGTCAGAAATAGGAATGACCTAAGTCTTGATTGCTGGAGTTTGTGTTGGGGGTAATCTGTGTAGATCTTGTTAACTATCCATAAGGCTGACCTGAGTCTGAGCCCCTCCGAGGTGAAGTTAGTACTTTGTGACCAGGAGCACCCACCTGAAACAAACCACATTGTCAGACCAAATATTGGGAATCAGAACTTCCAGGGAAACAAAGTTTTTGATATAATAAGACAAAATATTCCAAGGGTTGAAAGATCACCTCCAGGAGTCACGAACCAAAGACCAAACCTTGCTTTGGGCTAAGTTAATACTTGAATGCTAAACATTCTCAGAAAAGACCAACCCAGAATTCTCAGTCAGTCTCTTAGGATGTCTGCCTGAATTCAGATAAATTTGAGTCATGATCACTTCAGAGCCTGCTGTTACCATTTCTCTAATCAAAAACAGTATTGCTTGCCACTTCTTTTTACTAACTAAAAGAATGAAGATCGGGAAGGGATATTGTTCATGTGAATTATCTTTAGAAAGATGCTCAATTTGAGAGTCCATTCTTTATTTGCAGAGCAAAAACAAAGTCATCTCCTCCTAGCCACTCGTGAGTTCCCTTCTTTCTCCTTGGATCCCAGATAATAATATTAACCTCTTCCTTACTTCAGAATTTTAAACCCTGTTCTCAAATAGATCCACAGTTCACATCCTTATAGAACTGAATTTTTTTCCTTTTGTCAACCTGGTTGATATTTTGTTCACTCAATTAAAGATGAACCCAGAGAGATGGGAGACATTTTCCCCTGAGCCCCTAAAATGCACAGTAACATTTTGTGGTTTTTTTGTTTGTTTTGAAATTGTCTATTCAAGAGTGAGTGCAGACTTCAGAATATGATGTACCAGGTGTTATCTGTATCTTTAAAATTAAGAAAAACCTTTCTTGGTAGCTTATAAATAAAGGAAATATTAAAACAAGTATATTGCAATTGTAACTGAAAATTGGAGTGGCTCCTGTTGAGAAATAATAAGAGTGATTTAAATTAATTATATTAAATAGAGAGCAGATAGTTTATAGCCAGCCCTAAAAGTCAAATGGAGTAAATTGTTTGGTCTTGAACTGATTCATTTTAGCCAAATGTAGTTACATCGGTATAGCAGTGGTTTCTTAAATGGAAATTTACATATTGACAATATTTTTCCAGCTTTACTGAAATTAACTGACAAAATTATAAGATATTTAAAGTGTACATAGTGAAGATTTGATCCTACCATGGGGTTAATTAACACATCTGTCACATCACATATTTACCTTTCTGTGTGCATGAATATTTAAGTTCTACTCTCCTAGAAAATTTCAGTTGTACACTGTTAATTATACAGTCACCGCATTGTATATTAGGTTCTCCAATCTTATTTCTCTTATAAGTTTGTAACTTTCTACCAACCTCTCCCTATTTCTCCCACCCCAACTATAAAACTTGACTGATGAATAAATTTCCTTAGATAATATAGTGCTTTTGATGTGGTAAGTGTATAAGAAATACTAAAGCCCCCCTTCTTTTCATAGCTTTTAATAGTTTTTCATTTTCCACCTTCCACATACAGAGAAGCTCTCATCTCTAGAGATGTAATTGTGGTGTTCTTATCATGGAAATAGGCAAACTTACCTCAATTAATATTCAAGGATTTCTTTACTTTATGAATCTGAGAGGCTTCCCATTCTTAAATAGTTAATACTAAAATAGAAATTCAAGCATTTTATGCTTGAGTTACTTTTCACCTGCATTACTTACACCTGAATATTTTTACATAAATCCCCTGTTTTTGGTAAAGCTGTCAAACCATTATAAATATTCTGAATGCAAGAACAATTGACTAATAACTTTGAGTGATATCATAATCATAGAAGCTGTATTTAATCATGTTAAATTAAACAGATAAGACAACATATTACTTAACAATATATAAAAGAAACTAAATCCTTCTCATGATTTACCTACATGGTTATTTATTACTTTCTTATAAATCTCAGGATTGTAATTTATTGTTTGGTTGTGATAAGCAAGCTTTTAATCTTTTAACTAAATGTATTTTGCAATGAATGACAAAAAAATATGTATCCACTAAAACCATGCAGATTGTGTCAGTACTTGATTTGTGTTGATTCCTTGTTTATATTTTTTTTGAAATCTACCTAACTTTAACACTGACAATTTAAGAAATTCAAAATGTAAACAAAAAATGATATTCATAGATTACTATAAAATTGCAGATAAATTTATTCTTAATGATTTCAGTTATTATGTATTTATACAAAAACAAATCTATGTTTCAAACAAATTTGAATAGAAGACTAAATTATTACCGTGAGTTAAAATAAATAATTTATTTTTATTGAAAATTGAAATTGAACCCCTTTTCTAATAATTCTAGCAATAAATTAATGAGTTATAATTATTGTAATAATATTTTAAAATCACTAAATATCCACATATAAATGAAATAATTTGCTATTGGTCTTTCCCCTTGTGATTTATTTTGCTTAGCATAACCCTTTACATTTCCATCCATGTTATCAGAAATGCTAGAAGTTTATCTTATTTTTTATAGCTGAGTAGTATTCCATTATGTAAATATACCATAAATTCAATATTCACTTATCTGTCTTTGGACACAGGTTATTTTCATAGCTTGGCTATTGTAAATAAGCCTACAGTGTACATATGATGGCATATACTCCTTTGGAATGAGTGTTTTTGAATTCTTTGGATAAATACTTAGAAATGGAATTGATGTGTCATATAGTGCATTTATTTTTAATATGTTGAGAAATCTCAATATGTTTTACATTAGAAGCTGGACCAGCCCATATATTCATCAACTATGCATGAGGGTTCCTTATTTCCACATCATTGCCAACGCTTGTAGTTTCCGGTCTATTTGGTATAGGTCATTTTCATAGGTGTGAGGTGGTATCTCATTGTAGTTTGTTTTTTTTAAAGATTTATTTATTTATGCATACAAGCTGGGGTGTAGGCCAGAGGTGTGGGGTGGTGAGAGGATTCACCAGAGACAAAGTAGGGAGCAGAACAGGCAGATCAACTGATGTACACTGCTGAGGTGAGCAGTGGGTGAGACAGAAAAGGTCTGCTGCGCCATGTGGGAATCTCCCTTGCTGGGTATCGAATTCATGCTATAGTGGCTCTAGATAGATTTATAGTGCTGTACGTAACCCGTTGTGCCACCAGGCAGGTCCTCATTTTAGTTTTGATTTGTGTTTCCCTAACAATAAGTGATGATGAAAAGTTTTTCATGTGTCTGTCAGTCATGTCTGTCATTTTTGGGGAAGTGTCAAATAAGCTCTTCTGAGAATTTCTTGATTGCATTATTTGTTTTCTTTTTGTTGAGTTGTATGAGTTCTTTACAAGAGTTGGATAATAACCCTTTGTCCAATGTATAATGTGAATTTTTTTTTTTAATTGAGTGATATGGTTTCAGGGACTTTTCATTATCAGATTAGCACCCTGATCACTTTGTCAAATAATCCCTAAATCAGAAAATGTAAACATTGTCATTTATATTCTTTGGTGGCTGATAAAGCACAGTCTAATTTTTCATTTCTATAAATGTTTAGCAATACTTCCCTAGAAGATAACCTAAAACATCTCTGAAAAGCAACCCTCATCAATGTATAAAAAGAGGGGATTATAATGTTTGGAGAAATTCTATTGCTTATATAACCATGAGAAAATTCTATTGCTTATAGTGAGGAACTATATTGCATATTACTTTTATAGAAAGGATAAATTTCTCTAGCAGAATTTAATTCTATGAAGCAACTACCTATAAGCTATATACTGATCTTCAATAATTTGGGACAATGCATTCCCTTTGAAGAAAGTCTCTCTCAAATTTGCTAAATTGAGATATAGAGGAAATAGAGTGAAAGAAGCAAGCAAATCCTGTTACGTGGATTCATATTTTTCCAGAGATGGTTCCGTAGTTACCCCAACCCATGAGTCCGCCATTTTGCTGTGTCTCTGCCTACTTCTTTGAAACTGCGATTCAACCTCCTCTTTCCAGACACACATTTCTTGATATATTAGGGAATATGGGCTCATTGGCCACATCTTGCCTGAATGTATTTCTTATGAGAATTCTGTCCTTACCTTGACCTTTATTCCAGGCTTCTCTTATTCCTGCTACCTACCTTACTTTTAGCTATTGTCACCTGTATCCTCAATGGAGTGTAGAAACAATTCCTCATATTGGTTACTATTTTAATTTTTCTTTGAAAGAACTGTTGATGGGTAATTCCCTCTAAGAAAACACATGGAGGAAAGAATAAGCACTCTGGAAGATAAAGATACTGAAAGAACCAAGACAGAAAAGGAAAAAGAAAAACAAAGGAAGAAGAATGAGGAAAAGCTTCAGGAACTATCTGATACCATGAGAAAAGGAAATATCAGAATCATAGGAATCCCAGAAGGAGAGGAGAGAGACAAAGGAACAGAGGAACTTCTC